>JAQZBX010031336.1:0-26376 GCA_029593785.1 Cabassous unicinctus | reverse complement strand
TAAGTGCTGATTTCTCACCAGAAACCATGGAGGCAAGAAGACAGTGGTATGATATATTTAAGATACTGCAAGAGAAAAACTTACAGCCAAGGATCTTATATCCCGCAAGACTGTCTGTCAAAAATGAGGGTGAATTTAGAATATTCATAGATAAACAGAAACTGAGAGAGTTTGTAACCAAGAGACCTGCTTTGTAGGAAATACTAAAGGATGTGCTACAGCCTGAAAAGAAAAGACAGAAAAGAGAGACCTGGAAGTAGGTCCAGAAATGAAGATTATATCAATAAAAGTAATTAAAAGTGTCAAAAGATTGGTGAAAATAAAATATGACAGATAAAACCCAAATATTTAGGAATAAACTTAACCAAAGATGTAAAGCACTTGTATTCAGAAAACTACAACTCATTGTTAAAAGAAATTTTAAAAAGTCCTAAATAATTGGAAGAACATTCCATGCTCACAGATTGGAAGACGAAATAACATTAAGATGTCAATTCTACTCAAATTGATATACAGATTCAATGCAATCCCAATAAAAATTCCACCAGCATTTTTTAAATAAATGGAAAACATGATTATCAAATTTATTTGGAAGGGTAAGGGGTCCTGAATAACCAGAAACATCTTATAAAGGAAAAGCAAAGTTGGAAGACTCTCATTTCTGGACTTTAAATCATATTACCAAGCTACAGTGGTAAAAACAGCATGGTACTGGCATGAAGACAGACACATAGACTAATAGAACCGAATTAAAGGTTCAGAAACAGACCCTCACATCTGTGGTCAAGTGATTTTTGACTAGCCTGTCAAACCCACACAGCTCAGGCAGAACAGTCCATTCAACAAATGGTGCTGAGAAAACTGGATATCCATAGCAGAAGAAGGAAAAAGGACCCCTATCTCATACCTTATACAAAAATTAACTCAAAATGAATAAAAAACCTAAATATAAAAGCAAGAACCATAATGCTTCTAGAAGAAAATGTAGGAAAATATCTTCACGACCTAGTGGTAGGTGGTGAATTCTTAAAGGAGATAAGGGGCGGACTGAGATGGACTACTGATATTGTATGCAGAAGTTTTAATTAGCTTTACTGTAAAAGTGTGGGAATGTGCAGAGTTGATGGTAACTCATTATAGTGAGTAACAGCTGGTTTGTAAATGGGAAGGTGGCTGAAAATGGTAGTCTAGGGATGTAAATGCCAATTGACAGAAAGTTAGAGAATAAGCTAGGGACTGAATAGCACATTAAACCTAGAAGTAGATGAGAATTGTGGTTGATGGTACAGATGCAAGAATGTCCTTTGTGACCTAGAGCAGATGTACGTCACTGTTGCAAGGTGGTGGGAATGTGGAGAGGCATGGAAAAAATGCAACTGGAGTGACCTATGGAGTGTGGTTAACAGTAATAATGTAATATTCTTGCATCTATTCCAAAGATGTACTGTGTTGATAATGGGGGAGTGTGGAAAATGTGTGCCAAATGTATGCTATGGACCTGGTAATAATCGGATGATATTATCTCATAATCTGTAACAAATGTTCCACCATGGTGTGCTGTGTTGATAGAGGGGTGTTGTTTGGAAGTTCTGCACATGTGCACGATTTTTGTAAGTTTACAACTTCTGTCATAAAAATATTTTAAAAATAATAATAATAGGGTGGGTTGGGGGGAAAATACACCAAATGTAAGATAAGGACTATAATCAGCAGTAAGAGTTTGACAGTATTCTTTCATAACTTGTAATAAATGTCTCACAACAAAGCAAGGTGTTGGTGGAAGGTTGATGTATGGGAACCTTGTATGATGTTATGAATGTTTTTTCTGTACATTCACAACTTTTACTATACACGTATTGTTTATGTATGTTCATGTATAAATGATATAAAAATAATAATAGGGTGGGTTGGGGGAGAATACTTAGGTTAGGTTAGTAGTAATATTTTGAGGATGCTCTTTAATCATTAGTTTAAAATGTTTAACAACAATGCAAGGTATTTGTGGTAGGGTGAGGTATGAGAGTGCTGTACGATGTTATGTATGTTTGTTTTGTAAGTTCACAACTATTGCTATACACTTATTGTTTATGTATGTTCATGTATGAGTGATATACTTCAATAAATTAAAAAAAAAAACACAACTAGTACTGAATGAATGAAAATCAGTCATGAGACTGATAATTAACTGATCCTCCACTCCAGTATATTTTCCTAAAAATTACAAAGGACAGTGACTAGTAGTGAGAGGTAAAGGATCTGACTTATGGTTGAATTTTACCTACTAAGGAATTTGCTAGGTGAGCTTGAGCCAGAGTGGCATTTAAAATTATTGGCAGGGGAGCGGATGTAGCTCAAGTGGTTGAGTACCTGCTTCCTATGTACAAGGTTCTGGGTTCAATCCCTGGTACCTCCAAAAAAAAAGAAAAAAAAAGATGGCTAAAACTACTGGCAGAGTAAAATGGAAGAAGACACAGTAAGTTTATCAACGTTTCATATATATTTAGCTCACAAATCTATTTAAAAAACATATTTCTGAGAGCTTAATATTCTAGTAATAATTTATTAAGTATATTTCAATATTAATTTGTGTCTTTATAGAATATAAATTCTATAAGGACAATATCCATGTCTTTTTTTAAATCCTGTGTCCCAGTCACCTAGCCTAGTGCTTCACAGAGTGGTAGATAAATATTTGTTCAACAAATGAATGGATTAAGCCATATTACAAATGTGTGGTCTATCGTTTTGTTCAAATAAAATTTAGAATGTGTATTAAGATTTACAATGTTAAAGACAAGTCTATTTAATGTTGAAGTTATTTTCTGTTTCTAACCATTTTGTTTCTTTTCTCACTTAATGATTTGGATCTGAAAGATTTGTCCTAATACCTAGATATTCCTGGGTTCTAACTTTGAAAACAATAGGATTGACTAGAATACCATAGTAGGCTTTTATTTTTTTTCCAGTCTCTCTAATTTTCATCCAATGAATGATAATTTCACAACTCTGAAATTGTCCAAAATATACATGACTTATGTAAAAGAATTCTATTTGTGAACAAAATAAATTCTATCTTTATTTTAAGGCTTCTTTTCTATCTATCCATCTTCTTTTAATCGTCTTTTATTGGCGAAATTATAATATTTCCTAAAGCAAATATTTCAAGAATTCCCTTTAAAAAATAGATTTCTTAGAACACAGGAATAGAAAATAGTAGCTATTCTCTATTTTTCTGGTTTTAATGCTGATTTTTAAAATTCTAGTGCATGGACCAGTGCTTATTATTTACATGATTCTTTTAGATACACTCTTAAAACCTATAGTTTAAATTTAGAATATTATGAAACAAATGGTACATACTTTCTATGGTATCAGAGGATATTTTAGTTTTATTTTTAACACATGCTTTAATGCAAAATTATATTTACAAATGGAAAAAAAAAATAAAGGTTGCTGAAAGCCATTGTCAACCTCTTGGGTTATTTATTATCTTTGTTTTATGTTCATTAACATAGTTTTATGTTGCTAATCAAAGTTTTAACAATAAAATGCTTTCTGTTTTAAAATATGAGCACAGCGTAATGGGTTCAGTTTAATACATCTGTTATAGTTCATCAAAATAACATCTTTTGAATGTATTTTCTTGATTAACCAAACATCCCTTTTCTTTGTCTTTTTAAGTAACAGCATGCTTCTACTGCTCTTTAATTAAACAACTTTACCTTACATTTGTCTTGACTGGCTTCTGTTTACAGAAATTGTAAACCAGTTGAATGCTCTGAGCAGCTTAGATGAAGATCAAGATGACTGCATAAAGCAAGCAAATATGCCTTCAGCTAAATCAGCCAGTTCCTCTGAAGGTCTAAGAGCTTTCCTCCTTTCTGTTTCTGATTGCTTGTATTTACTGTGACCTGCACTTGTTGACTTCTGCCTGTACTTAGCTGTCAGTTTTGTCTGTGCTTTTCCTTGTATATTGTCTTTGATAATTTGTAGTGTACCAACAGGTAACAACATTACAGAACTTATCTGTAGGAAAACCTTATATCAGCATCTTTAATAGATGGTGATTTAAAAATATCTATTGAGATTAATCTTTGGTCATATAACATGACAACACTTGAGTGAGTTTATATATTATAAATATATTGGTTTTTAAATATTTATTTATATTAAACCCATTTGAATTATTCATATTTGAAACTTAAGGATGTTTTGTAAATCCATGTTAGTACTTTATTATTGGATCAAATTAGATTCAGATGAAAATTTCTTTAGTATAGTTCATTATCTGATATAATTTCCAAATTAATATGCATGTTTGTTTTATTTTATTTGAAAATGTTGGTATGCTACAAAATACTTGAATCTAAATGGTAAAATGCTATCTTATTATTTGCAGGTATTATTAGTGTTGAATTTTTACAATTTGAAATGTTTCATGAATGACCTATAAGTATGCTTATCTGTAACAATAGTGAACTAATACATATGTTTATTTTCAGAACTTATCCACAAACTTAACTTTTTGGATGAAGCCAGAAAGGACTTGGCCACTGTGAATTCAAATCCATTTGGTGATCCAGATGTAGCAGATTTAAATCCATTTGGAGATCCTGACTTAGAAGGTATGTTTTTTTCTTTTCTTTACTTTTAAACTCCTGATATAGTCAACTATATAAGGGTGGGATAAAAGATTTTTTAAAATAAAATTTTTATAAAGATGTAAAGAGAATTTGTTTATAATGATAATATTGTTTTCAGTACTACTCGCAGTTGATCACCAATTCTGGATAGCTTCTATTGAACTGTTTTTAAAGAAAAAAAAGGTCTTTCATAGACATTAAACTTGGGGCTCATTTTTAAATTCTTTATTAGTTTGGTCAAAAAGATAGTAAATTTCTAATATTAGAGATACCAATATTGAAATACTAAAGTCTCATTAGTTTCACCTAGCAAGTGAGGTCAGATTGTGTGGTACATGACAATATTGACATGATGGGAGTGGCTTCTCCCCTTATACAGTTCTTCAGCTCTGACCCTGAGAGTGTCTGATGAGCCCTTCCACCACCCAACCCATGTCTCTGGCTGAAAATCACAGTCATTATTCTTACAGTCACATGAGAGTAGTTGTACATGTGAATAGCATGGAGCAGAGAGAAAGTTGAGAACACTGCCACCATATATACAACACACTTATAAGGAGTAAAACTAGGATTTTTATTTTTCCTAAGTCATTTTTCTTATCTAGTAGCTTTGAACTCTTAAATCCTGGATAAGGGCTGTTGAAAAAGTGAGGCCTCTGTTTAAACAGTTTGCTTAAAGTAAATGCAAGAATGATTAACAACTGCTTACATCTTTTTGACTGCTTATAAAATCTTCATGAGCTTTCAATAATTTTGCTTACTGCCTGTCATGATGAAAATGAGTTTCAGTTTGAGGAGTTGCTCTATTAGAACAGTATCATTTTGTAATCCATTTTTCTTTCCCCTCTTTTACAAGAGTCCCTTCTTACCTGATTTCAAATTAGTAAGTCTAAATTAATGAGATTTTATTTTGGTTTTAGACTATATATTATGAACATATTTTAAATCTTTAAGGTTACAATAAACCTTAGAGTTTAGGAAACTGAAAAGAACTGCCTTCTTTTCATAGGAAGCTAAGACCTAGAGAAGTTAAGCAATCTGAATAAGAACTATAGTTAAGTGGAGGTAGAGGTATGGCTAAAATTCCTAATTTAGGATATCTTCTTTTGACCACACAGCTAGCTCTTCAATTGCTTACTACATACATCTGAGTATATTGACTTTAAAAATATTACTAAAGTATTTTGAGATATCATTGTTTGAGCTTTCCATTTCAAAATCAAATAAGTAATTTTTCTAAATATACGGGGGTTTATTTACTGAGGTGTAGAAGGGAGTAGTAGATACATAAAACTGTTCAGATAATACACTTTATTTTTATTTAGGAGAGGTTAGCCAACCTGATTCAGAATCTTTCTTTAATCATGCTTATAGATCTAAAATGTGGCAACAGTATTGAAGTAAGAACTAAATATATGTCTATTGGAATAAGAATTTTCCATTAGAATACTTATTTTTTGAGAAATAACTTATTAATTTTTATTGATTAAAAACTTGCTTCTTCAAGCATCAAAAGTGTTTGGGGTAGAAAAAAATGTGTTGAAGTTGTTTAAATGATTTTTTTTTTCTTCTATAATTTCAGTTCTCCTTTTATATCCATGACATTGTATGCTTCAGTGACCATTTTAGAAACGTATTAAATGTGTTTGTTATCTTTTGTATGAAATAATCTTATCTTAAATCCTCCTTTGTTCCCTGTTCTTTCAACTTCACATCTTACCCTATAGTTTGTATACCTTCTTTGTTTTGGTTTTGTAACTGGTGAATTTTCTTGGATCAATTTTTGCAACCTTCTTCATGAAAGGAAAAATAAAAATCTTATTTCCATTGACCATTTTGTTGATTTCTTAAGCATTTGAGACTTGATATTTATAAAAAAAGAATAAGTCAAATTTTGCACTCTCTTCGCCTATGGAGGAAAGAAAATGCTTAACTTACTGTTACAAAGAGCCTACTGATAACTTTAAATATTATACTGGTGTTATAAAAGATACACAGTCATTGAGTGTCTTCTCTAATGTAGACTATTTAAAAATATATTACAATATTGATTTATTATGATTTTATGAATTATTTTATACTGTAATTGCTTCATCATGGTATACAGAATTTCAATTCAGAAGTTTTTTTGTTTTGTTTTAATATAAAGGTAAAATACTTTTTCTAGGCTAGTATTTAAAGTATAAGAAAAAATATTTGACTTTAAAATATAAAGGTAATTAATTTGTCAACCATGAGATTTTTATAATAATTGGATTAAATTGTTTGAAATGTCACTTATGAAACCATTTTTTTAAAGAATTTCAACAACCAATTTTCTGCCCTCCTCTCCTAATTTATTTGATAGAGATGCATAGTACAATTAAAATTACTTTTAAATTATACTATGATTTTTGGATAACTGAAACTTTTGTCTACTTTGGGGAGAGTTTTATTTTTATCATCAAAATCTGTTGACAGCTTTATTTAAAAGTCTAGATTTTTTTAAAAATATTAATAAACGTAAATGAAGAAGCAGGAAAAAGCTGGTATTAAGCACTTCATACGTATTGTTGGAAAGCATGATACTATATATTGCTTTTTGTGCTGAGTCAGAGTTTGATTTTTAAGAGTAATTTAAAAAAAAAATTCAAACTGAAATAATCAAATTTAGTAGAATTTGAAATACCATGCCTATTAGCTTGTCAGTGTGATTTTAATGTAGTTCTTTCAACCTATGTTGAGTAAATAAAGTATTGATTGAATCTCTAAGATATATTGGAAAAATCAGATATCTCATTAAAAGCTCTAAAGATTTAAGTCTTGTAAACAGAAAGCTGCTTTTTGAAGACTTTGAGAAAACTAATTCAGTGATGTGTGGGTATATTTTTGATACAGTCCAAATGAATTTTTAGAGTCCTAAAAAGTCTCTATGTAACTACCAAAAAATCATTTCAAAATTAAATCCATTTTAGGTCCTTTTAAAAATAAAATTTCTTATCATATATACAAGTTTAGAATAACAAGCTAGTATAGTGAAATCAAATAAGCAATAATAGAATATTGCACCTCTAGGAAGATTAAAATTTCCAAAATTGTTATACCATAATACCAACATTATTAGAGACTCCAAAGGCTCTCATGAAACATTAACCACCCAGAGATGCTATTTTGTACAGTACACTTCCTGGAAAAGTAGCTAAACATCTTAGATATCACATCATCTGAACTTTAGGATTCTTTAGCCCCTTTAAATTATATTCTTTTTTCAGTATTGCTTTGCATTCTCTCAGCCCCTTATAATTTATTAATTCAAGAGGGCATATTTTTTAAATCATTAAAAATAATTTAAAATATCAGATAATATTAATGGATTTAATTAATCTTTTGCTATTGTTTTATAGAACCAATCACTGAAACAGCATCTTCTAAAAAAACAGAAGAATCTTTTTATAATAACAGCTATAATCCCATTAAAGAGATACAGACTCCACAGTATTTGAACCCATTTGATGAGCCAGAAACATTTGTAACTGTAAAGACTACTCCTCCCCAGTCTACAAAAAGAAAAAATATAAGGCCTGTGGACATGTCCAAGTACCTCTATGCTGATAGTTCTAAAACTGAAGAAGAAGAGTTGGATGAGTAAGTACATTTCATTTTGCTATCATCATAGGTCAGTCTGTATATTACCTAAAGAGATCTTTTTTGTGATATACCTTTAAATGAATAAAATTCAGTTCACAAGTAAGTTCCTCATCCCCCATCTGAACTTTTATAGTCTTGACCCTTATATACCCCCCCACACACACACACACACACTGTCTTCACTCTTTGTATGTGTACCCTAAACTAATAAATGGGGGAGATATATTTCTGCCATCCCTGGTTGGAATTCTAATTTCATCTTTCCAGAGAAACTGTGTTATAAAAGATTTTAGGTATTTTAAATTGAATACTATAGGCATTATACTTAGATTATGTTATTGGTCTGCTGTCAGAACCTAATACTCATTTATAATATTGATTTGATGAGAAGGCTTGTACAGTGCCAAACAACCAGATAATCAGATTCATAAAGAGATTATCTATATTTAAGTTATTATTCTTACCAAATAAGGGATTTCTTGATCACCAGTTCAGTATGAATAGTCAGTTTGATCAGGGCTGCCACTTTGCTCAAATCTAGGTAAGGATAGGAAGGGGTTATATTCGCATTGCAATCTGGGATTGTGCAGTGCACAAGCTGTATGACTGCTAACCATGGTTTTGAGTATGTGTAAAAAAGCAAAAACAGAACTTACACTTCTAGTCATGATGGAATAACAGAAACTGGATTTAGCCTCTTAAAGAACAAAAAACTGAATAAAATATGTAAAACAGTGGTTTTCAGACATTGGACACAGACAGTAGAGGACAGTGATTCCTGAGAGAAGAGAAACAAACAAGATAAGCCCTATAATTGCCTGAGCTTTGCTTATGGGAGTAAGTTCCCAGCTGCAGTGCAGGAAGAGAGAACCTAGAGCCCAGCAATCTTCCTGAGTTAAGGAAACAGAGTTTGGAGTTTCGGGGTACCAAGGTGGCTAGAATTTGCAGTCAGGCTACCAGAGAAGAGAGCTCAGAGAGAGAACTCCAGAGGTCTGTGGAAGGTTTCCTTGAGTCTTTAGCTAAGTATTGATCAGCACATACATGTAAGGAAATTACTGAGGCCGAAAGAACAGACAGAACAATCCCTGGAATTCATCCAGCAACAAGAAGAATGGTGCATGTTCCTACCAGCCAGAGAAGAAAGACTTCCTAACACATGGGACATAAGTAGAGTCCTCAGATGGGTATTGTCTCAGTAGCAGGGCCATATTTGCTCCAGACTAAAGGCTATTCTGGACCTGCCTAATAAAGCTTCAACAGAATTAAACTGAGTCCAACTAGCTTAACTACATCCTACACAAAGCCCAAAAATATTTAAGGGAATACCAAAAAATCCGGCATACAAAACATAAAATTCACAAAAGCCAATCAAAAATTTATCAGGCATGCAAAGAAGCAGGAAAATCCAACCCATAATGAGGAAAAAACTTAATCATTAGATTATGGATATAGAAGTAGCACAGATTATAGAGTTAATAGAGAAAAGTAGTAAAACAGCTATTATAAATATACTCCATATAGCAGTTTGGCAGTTTGATATAGTTATGAATTCCAAAAATAGATATTGGATTATTCTTGTAAACTGGTCTGTTAATCCGGGCATGATTAAGTTATGATTAGGGTGTTGACTGGGCCATATCAGTAGGGCGTTGAGCCCCACCCCTTGGTGGGTGGGGAATCAAATATAAAAGGCATGGCAAAGGACAGAGTTGTAGTAATAGTTTCTGATGTTGGATTTCTCATATAGAGTTTCAATGCTGGAGCCCAGGGAAGTAAGGACACAGAGGACCTTGGTCATGAGGAAGGAGAGAAGGCTCCGGGAAAAGAGATGAGCCATTTACTTGATAGTTTACAACTGGCCTTGTGGAGAGAAGCAAGCCTGAACCTCGGGAGAGGCAAGCCCCGGGAAGAGAGGAACCCAGGAAGCCTGAACCCTGGCAGACATCGGTAGCCATCTTGCCCCAACACGTGGCCATAGACTTTGGTGAGGGAAGTAGCTTGTGCTTTACGGCCTGATAACTGTAAACTTCTACCCCAGATAAATACCCTTTATGAAAACCAACCAATTTCTGGTATTTTGCATCAGCAACCGTTTGGCTGACTAATACACTCCATATGTTCAAGAAGATGGAGGAAAGCATGAGCACGGAAGAGATTTTTTTAAAAAAATCCAAATTGAATTTATAGAGATAAAAAATACACTGAATAATATTAATACCACATTAGATACTCCAGAAGGAAATATTAGTAAACCTAAAGACATAGCAATAGAAACTATCCAAATTGAAGCATAGAGAAAGACTGAAAAAATGAAAAGGATCAGTGAACTGTGGGACAACTTCAAGTGGCTTAACATATGTATAATTGGAGTCACAATAAAAGAGGCATGATATTGAGGGGGACAGAAAAACATGTTTGAAGAAATAATGGCCAAAAGTTTTATGAATTTGGAACAACTGTAAACCACAAATTCAAGAAGCTAAATGAGCCCCAAGCACAAGAAACATGAGGAAAACCACAGCAAAGTTTCTCAACAAAAACAATTCAAGCCAGACAAGAGTTGGGTGATATTTTTAAAGTACTGAAAGAAAAAAACATTATCAACATAGATGTCTTTTACCAGCAAAAAAAAAAAAAAAAAAAAAAAAAAAAAAAGGTAAAAAGTCCTAGTTTTAGTTTGCCAAAGAGCTGTCAATGCAAAGTACCAGAAATGTGCTGGCTTTATAAAGGGTATTTATTTGGGATAAAAACTCACAGTTCCAAGGCCATGAAAAGTCCAACTTAAGGCACCATAAGAAGTACTTTGTCACCAAAGTCAGCTACTGTTGATCCTGGCGTTTTTGCTACATGGTGAAGCAAGGTGGCTGCCATTCTCTGTGGAGGTCTCTGCCTTCCCCTCCAGAATCTACCGTCTCTTAGAACTCAGCTTTGAGCAAGCAGGCATAGGGCTTGTCTCTTTCCGGGTCCCATATATTAGTTTCTGCTGTTCTGCTCTCTTCCCAAGTTCAGCTATAAGCCAACAGGCATATATCAGGGCTAGTCTCCTCTTGAGCTGCTCCATTGTCCCAGCCACTTAGGGGCTTCATGCTTAAGCGTCCTCTCTCTCACATTGCAGAATCAAAAATTTGTCGGCTCCCTTTTTACCTCCATCTGTACATGTGAGTCCATTTATATCAGACCCAGCAAGAGGGCAGAGATGCAACCTGAATCATGTCTCACTGACATAGTCCAATCGAAAGCCCTAAGGCAATCTCATCAAATAATCTATAATCAATGGTTCCTCAGTTGAATTCAATGTAATCAAAGGTTATCACACCCAGAGGAAAAGATTAGTTTACAAATATAATCTTTCTCTTTTGAGGATTCATAAAGTAATCTCACCTGTCACAGTCCTTTAGGCAGGAAGAAAATGATACCATGTAGAAATTTGGGTCTGCACCACAAAGGAATGAAGAGTTCAGGAAATGGCATATATGTTAGTAAACATAAAATGCCTTTTTCTTATTTTTAAAGTCTCTCTAAAAGACAATTGGCTGTTTAAAGCTAAAATAATAATGTATTTTGGGTTTTTATAACATGTAGAAGTAAAATGTATGACAAGAGAAGCAGAAAGTCTGAGAGTGGGGAAATTGAAGGATATTGTTTTAAGCTTCTTAAACATATGATACTTGAAGATAGACTCCTTTTTTCACAGAAGACAGAATTGTTTATGTAGAAAATTATCAAGAATCTCCAAAAAGGCTACTGGAATTAAAAAGCAAATTCATTGTTGCAGAATACAGGATCGGAGTACAAATTCAGTTTTACTTCTGTACACTAGCAATGGACAATTAGAAACAGAAACTGTAAAAAACTACAACTTACAATAGCATCCAAAAAAAATACTCAGGGATAAATTTCAACGAAGACATGCAATACCTTTACGTTGAAAACAACAAAACATTGCTGAGAGATATTAAAACCTAAATCAATGGAGAGATATACTATGGCCATTGATTGGAACATATGGATTCTTCTCAAATTTATCTATAGATTCAGTGCTGTGCCATTCAAAATTTTAGCATGTATTTTTTGTAGAAATTGATAATTGATCAAAGAAAAAATGTTAATTTATACTTCATCAAAATTAAAACTTTTTTTTTTTTACTCTTCAAAAATGATTGTTTTAGGGAAAATGAAAAGGCAAGCCATAGTTTCCCAGACAGTATTTGCAAAACACAACTGATAAAAGACTTCTATCCAGAATATATAAAGAAATTTGACTCAATATAAGGCAAACAAACTAAGTTTTTTAAAAGGAGGAAAAAGATTTGAACAGTCATTTCACAAAAGAAGATATAAGAATAACCGATAAGCACACCAAAAGATATCTGACATCATTAATCATCTGGAAATGCAAATTAAAGCCACAGTAAGATACTACTACACATTCACTTGAATAGCCAAATTTTAAAAGACTGTCTACACTGTATCAAAGTATTGCCAAAAATGTAGAGTCACTGGAACTTTCATAGAACTCTGAATTCTAAATGGAACAACTACTTTAGAAAATAGTTTGGCAGTTTCTTAAAAAGCTAAACATATGACTCTCATTGAATTCAGCCATTCCATTCTTATATATTCACCCAAGAGAAATGTAAGCAATTGTCCATAAAAAGACTTGTACATAAATATTTAAAAGTTTGATTTATAATGGCGAAGAAATAGAAACAAACCAAATATCCCTCAGCAAACAAATTGATAAACAGATTGTGGTACATCCATATAATGAAATACTACCCAGTAATAAAAAGAAACAAAATATTGCTATATGTAACTACATAGATGAATCTAAAAATCATAATGCTGAGTGAAAAGAAGCCACACCAAAAAAGACGCATATACCATATGATATCATTTATTTAAAACTCTAGAAAATGCAAACTTATTTATAGTGACAGAAAGCAGGTCAGTGGTTGCCTAAATCGAAGATGGAGAGAGGGATGGATTAACAAAAGGGCATCAGGAAACTTTTGGGGGGAGTGGAAATATTTGCTAATCTTTATTGTGGTGATGTTTTCATGCTTGATATAAATGTAAAAACTCATCAAATTATACACTTTAAGTATGTGCTATTTATTATATATCAATTATAACTAAATAAAGCTGTTTAAAAATATTTTAAAAAGCACAGCAGTATTTAACTTTATAAACAGAAATACTCAGTCACATGAATGATTCCCAGCCTGGAATTCTTGGATCCCTAAGTCTCTTTGATGAAAATAACTAGTGTGAAGGGTGGGGAGGGGTGATATAAAATATTTACAATTTTCAAAAAACTGAAAAATAATCATTCATATGTTTACTTACAATGAGGCTATACAGGGTCTTTACTTTCCTTGGAAATACATGAAATTTAGTTTACTAACATTATTTATATCTTGGGAAAATATTCCTTCAAAAATGCAGTTTAGGGAAGCGGATGTGACTCAAGCCATTGGGCTCCTGCCTACCACATAGAAGGTCTCGGGTTCGGTTCCCTGTGCCTCCTAAAGAAGATGAGCAAGACACTGAGCTGACATGATGGGCTGGCACAGCGAGCTGATGCAATAAGGAGACATAATGATAAGACACAATGAGAGACACAAAGCAGGGAGCAGATGTGGCTCAAGTGACTGGGCGCTTCCCTCCCACATGGGAGGTCCTGGATTCAGTTCCCAGTGCCTCCTAAAAAGAAGACAAGGAAACACAGAGAGCACACAATGAACAGACACAGAGAGCAGACAGCGAGCACAAACAACAAGGGGAGGGAGGGAGTGGGAATAAATAAATATTTTTTAAAAAATGCAGTTTAGTTATAAAATCTTTCAAAATATGAGATTATGTGGGTTGAAAAGGGAATAAATAAAAAAGCTGCTTTGATGCATTAAAGTTGGGAGCAATTGCTTTGCTTTGAAAGAAGAAATGTAATCTCTCTATTGTGCATTGGTTGTCTCCTATTTTGAGCACTGTTTTAGTTTGCCAAAGGGCTGCTAATGCAAAGTACCAGAAATGGGTTGGCTTTTATAAAGGGGATTTATTTAGTGTAAAAGCTCCTTGCAGCTCAGGTGTGGGCTTAACTTGTTTTTCTTCTCACATGGCAGGATCAAATGTGTCTTCCTTTATCTGTGTCAGTGTGTCTCTCTCTCTGTCTCTGTTTTTATCAGACTCAGCAAAAGGGCAAAGACTCAACCTAAGTCATACCTCACTGACATAGTCCAGTTGAAAGGGTCTCACATCCACAGGAGTGGATTAGTTTACAAACATAATCTTTCTCTTTTTGGGACTCATAAAGTAATTTCAAACTGCCACAACCCCTATGTTTACTTCGAGGTGCTGTACTTTCCAAGGGCCATTGATGATTCTGAGTGTTAATACGGTAGAGCAACAGAATCATTAAAATGTCCAGAAACCACATCAAATGAGCAATGATTGAGAACATAGGGACTGTTTGACTTAGAAAAGAGATGATTTACGAGAACTATAGTGACCATATATTTGAAAGACTTGTTTGGAAAAATGAGGGAGTTGACTTGTTTTCTCTTGCTCTGGAACTGCACTTCTGAGTCTTTTCCCATTTTACAACACATATCTAATGACTTTCCCATGTCATATGCTTCTATGGGCATGCCTGGATTTTGATAAAACCTGAAAAAAGTTTAACACCTATAAGTACTTAGAATTACATCACAATAACCATCTGATTCCAAACCCAGATTGAGATCTCAATATTAACTGATCACTATATAGGGATTGAAAAATTGGCTCAACTCTAACTAAAATTATTATATTTGTTTTCTTTGAAAGGGCTAATGTGTGATCAAAATATAATTTCTCATGGGTGGTGTAGGTGCTGAGTAATAGCCACACACCTAGAATATTTGAATGTAAATGCAAACTTTAAGTACAAACATTCAATCATTCCAAGATGCATGAGTATTACACAACACATACACACCCTGCTTTCTCCTATTAACAAATTAAAGAGACCTCTAATGTTTGCTTAAACTTTTAAAATACTTTAATAAAAACTAAAATGAGAATCACTGGGTGTTTCCTTTTGACCATTCTTTTTTCTACATGAAAGTCCGTCTTTACAAGTTTCCCGTGAGTAAAGAACATTCTAAATTGCTCAATCATCTGGGGTTACCAAAGGGAGCCTATAAACACTCCAGCTTTTTTTGTAGGAATATACACACAAATTCTAATGTGTAAGGCATGGAAGAACTTCTGTATTAATTACTTGTTTGGTATTTTTCATCTTTTATCTCCAAAAACTTGTAAATACAACTTCAGTAACAAAAATCTCTCAAAATTTGTTCTTACTTCAATAATCAAGTGTAAAGCCTATGTGACTTATCTTCCATTCCCAAACTCTTCCTATATCCTCCAACATAAAACTGTCATAAATAAATAGTGCTGGGTCCTTTGACATTGAAACAACCTTCAGTGCCTCAGCATAACTATTAGCACCAAGAGAATGTATATGTCGTCCAGTGCTTTTAGTACATGTCCTTTACACTTAACAACTGCATGGGTTTCTTATTTTTCTTATGAAAAATGGAGGTTAATTCAGCTATTTGAGCTTATGTAGCAAAAATGAAAACTGATTAAGCAATAGAATTTTTCAGAACATTTGTGAAGTGACTTCTGAGGCTCAGCATGAAATAATTTCTGGTATGGTTGTGTATCAGATTACAGCGACTCAAGGAAACCTGTCATTAAATTTTATTCACAGAAGCTCTGCGCACTCATTTTAATAAAATTTGGATTGTTTATCCAAAGAAACACAGATTTTAAAAGTAAGAGGGGGAAGCGGGTGTGGCTCAATGGATAGAGCTCCCATTTACCATATGGGAGGCCCCGGGTTCTCTTCCCGGGGCCTCCTTGTGAGGGCAGGCCGGCCGGCCCGCGCAGCGTGGTGGGCTGATGCAGTGGGACCTCACAGCAGGGAGAAGATAAGCAGACACAGAAGAAACACACAGCGAATGGACACAGTAAAAGCACAAGCAGCAAGGGGGGGATAAATAAATAAATAAATAAATCTTTAAAAATAAATAAAAAAATTAAAAAAATAAAAGTAAGAGGAAAAGACTACAGATTTGACTGTACACTTGCTTCATGTTGTATTTTTTCATTACATTTTAGTTACTCCTGTTCCTAATCAACTTTGTGTTCTTTCTTTCTGTAATTCTTTTTCCTGGATAAATTATTTTCTGAACAATGAATAATATCATTTTAAATTATATCATCTAATTTTCCACTTCCTTAATATTACTGATCAATTTCCAACTCACGATGAGTTAATGATGTAATTAATCTGTTACTCAGGTACACAGTAAAGAATCAAAGTAATTCTTTTTTATTCAATGTGATGTGGAAAGCCCTTAAATAGATTACTCAAATCGTAGATGATAGACTGAATGTGGAAATTGGGATAATTTCTTAAATACTGTTTAAGTATTTTTAAATGAATTAATCAGAAATTATATAACTTTTAAATCATTGTAACAAAAGGATAAGCATTCATACATAATTAATGTGTGTGTGTGTGTATAAAATAGGTACTAAGCCAGGCACTATCCTGTTTTTATTTTTATAATAGCATTTTTTAAACAGATATATACTTCACATAACATAGAATTCACCATTTTAAAGTGTACACTTCAGTGATTTTTAGTATATTCTCTGTTATGTAATTATCACTATTATCTAATTCCAGAATATTTCCATCACCCCAAAAAGAAATGCCAGACCTGTTAGTAGTTAGCCCTAGTTCCTACCTGCCCTGTCACCTGGCAAACACTAATCTACATTCTGTTTCTATGGATTTGACTATTCTGGACATTTCACATAAATGAGATCATATTTTGTTTACTCTTAAATAGCAGGAAGTTTAGTTTTAGTTAGGGTTCTCTGATCTACAAGGAGGAAGGTTCATTCAAGGCCATTAACAGTAGAAGCTTCTTATCCTTATTCTGATTTTGTATCTCATCAGTGGGAGTACTCAGCATACTATTTTCTTACAGGTGGATTACAGATTACAGATGTGTGGAGATACTGATTGCCTTAGTCCTCCTGGCAGTCAGACATGGTTTAGGGCATCTAGAGCCCCTGGTACCTCCAATTTCAAGCAGCTTCCTTTGTTTATCCTAGCAGATAATATACATTTAACTTTCTATACGTGCCATAGTATAAAACAGATTGGTTCTAATTGGTTGAAGAAAATGTCTGTGTTGATTATGTTTCTAATAATATAAGCCTCAGGAACCAACTTTGAAAATCAATTCAACTTTCTTTACTACTTGCTTTTACCTTCCCTATACAAAAGTAGCAATATTCTAATGATTATAAGAAATCATAAGTGGTTAGAAGAAGGGAGAAGTGGGGCGTGAAGAAAAAGGACATTACTGGATACTTTCCTATCCATAGTAAGCTTTATAAAAGTTGTGTGCAAACTGAGTTTTGTAAATTTACAGGCATACATCAGAGATACTATGGGTTCAGATCCAGACTACCACAATAAAGCAAATCACACAAATTTGTGGTTTCCCAGGTGTTGCAGTTGGGCAGTTTGATGTAATTATGAATTCCAAAAATATGATTGGATCATGGTTGTTAACTGATCTGTTAATCTGGGCATGATTAAGTTATGCTTAGGGCGTTGACTGGGCCACGTCAGTAGGGCGTTGAGCCCCACCCCTTGGTGGATGGGGAATCGAATATAAAAGGCAAGGCAAAGAACAGAGAAGAAGCAGTTTTGATGTTGGAAAGAAGGCCCCAGGAGAAGAGAAGCAAGCCGTTCGCCTGATCGTCTACAGCTGACCTGGTGGAGGAAACAGGAGCTAAGCCCGGAGAGAAACACTGCCCCGGGAAGAGAGGAACCCCAGAAGCCTGAACCCTGGCAAACGCTGGCAGCTGTCTTGCTCTAACACGTGGCAATGGACTGTGGTGAAAGAAGAAACTTAACGCTTTATGGCCTGGTAACTGTGGACTTCTACCCCAAATAAATACCCTTTATAAAGACCAACCCATTTTTGGTATTTCACATTAGCACCCCTTTGGCTGACTAATACACCAGAGCATATAAAAATTATGTTTACACTGTAGTTTAGTCTATTAAGTAATATGTAGTCTATTAAGTAAATGCTAACCATCATCTGAGCTTTCGGCAAGCTGTAATATTTTTGCTGGTGGTGGGTCTTGCATCGATGTTGATGGCTATTGATGTTGATGGGTGTTGGTTGCTGAAGGCTGGGGCAGCTGCGGCAATTTCTTAAAATAAGACAATGAAGTTTGCCACATAGATTGACTCTTCCTTTCATGAAAGATTTCTCTGTAGCATGCAATGCTGTTTAATAGCATTTTACACACAGTAGAAATTCTTTCAAAATTGGAGTCAATCTTCTCAAACACTGCTGCTGCTTCTTTATCAACTAAGTTTCTGTAATATTTTAAATCCTCTGTTGTCATTTCCACAATGTTCATGGCATTTTTACCATGAGTAGATTCCATCTCAAGAAACCACTTTCTTTACTCACCATAAGAATCAACTTCTCATCCATTCCAGTTTTATAATGAGATGGCAAAAATTCAGTCACATCTTCAGGTTCCGCTTCTAATTCGAGTTCTCTTGCTGTTTCCACCATAGCTGTAGCTACTTCCTCCCCTGAAGTCTTGAAGCTCTCAAAGTCATCCATGAGAGTTGGAATCAACTTCTTCCAAACTCCTGTTAATGTTGATATTTTGACCACCTCCCATGAATCATGAATGTTCTTAATGGCATCTAGAATGTGAATGAATCTTTCCAGAAGGTTTTCAATTTACTTTGTCCAGATTCATCAAAAGAATCACTATCTATGGCAACTTTACAAAATGTATTTTAAGTAATTAGACTTGAAAGTTGAAATGACTCCTTGATCCATGGGCTCCAGAATGAATGTTGTGTTAGCAGGCATGAAGACAACATTAATCTCATTGTCCATCTCCGTCAGAGCTCTTGTGTGACCAGGTGCATTGTCAATGAGCAGTAATAATTTGAAGGGAATATTTTTTTCTGATTAGTAGTTTTCAACGCTGGGCTTAAAATATTCAGTAAACCATGTTGTAAGTAGATGTGCTGTCATCCAGGCTTTGTTGTTCTGTTTAAAGAGCACAGGCAGAGTAGATTTAGCATAATTCTTAAGGATCCTAGGATTTTTGGCGTGGAAAAATGAGCATTGGCTTCAACTTAAAGTCACCAGCTAAATTAGCCCCTAACAAGAGAGTCAGCCTGCCCTTTGAAGATTTGAAGCCTGGCATTGACTTCTCCTTTCTAGCTATGAAAGTCCTAGCTGGCATCTTCTTCCAATAGAAGGCTGTTTTCATCTACATTGAACATCTGTTTTTTAGTATAGCCATCTTCATTTATTATCTTAGCTAGATATTCAGGATAACTTGCTGCAGTTTCTATAGCAGTACCTGCTGCTTCACTTTGCAGTTTTATTTTATGGAGATGCCTTCTTTCCTTAAACCTCATGAAACAACTTCTGCTAGCTTCAAACTTTCCTTCTGCTACTTCCTCACCATTCTCATCCTTCATAGAATTGAAGAGAGTTAGGGCCTTGCTCTGGGTTAGGCTTTGGCTGGCTTTATCTTCTATCCAGACCACTACACTGTCTCCACATCAGCAGTAAGTTTCTTTTCTTTTTGTATCATTCATGTGTTCACTGGAGTAACACTGTTAATTTCTTTCAAGAACTGTTCCTTTGCAATCAAAACTTGGCTAACTGTTTGGTGCAAGAGGCATAGCTTTTGGCCTATCTTAGCTTTCAACATATTTTCCTCACTAAGCTTTATCATTTCCAGCTTTTGATTTAAAGTGAGAGACATATGACTCCTCCATTCACTTGAACACTTAGAGGCCACTGTAGGGCTATTAATTGGCCTAATTTCAATATTGTGTCTCAGGGAAAAGGGAGGCCTGAGGAGAGGAAGAGAGATGGGGGCATGTATGGCTGGTGGAGCAGTCAGAACACACACATTTATCAGTTAAGTTTGCCATTTTTTATGGGTGTAGTTCATGGCACCCCAAACAATTCCAATACAGACATCAAAGATCATTGATCACAGATCACTATAACAGATATAATAATAATAATAATATTTGAAATACTGTGAGAATTACTAAAATGTGACACAGAGACAAGATGTGAATATATGCTATTGGGAAAATCACAGCAATTTGTTTGATTCAGGGTTAAACGCAGTATCTGCAAAGCACAATACAGTGAAACACAATAAAATGAGGTATTCCTGTATTTACATAAAAATCGCTCATAAAAAAAAAAAAAAGAAAAAAAAATCACTCAATTGCTTGTTTAAAGGAATTTTGTGATTTTCTTTCTAAGTACAATATCCCTTTGCAATGTAATTAATCCACCCTCTAACATAAACTGCTTCTTCTTAAAATCAGGCATATCTACATAACAAATTAATAATAAAGATTGTTGCAGCTACCATCTTAGAAAACATGGTTTTGTTATAGAGAGATTTAACTAGGAATAACTTTTCAAAATATCACCTAATTAATTCACATAATTGAATTAATTCAGTTAGATTGAAGTGAGTCTGAAACATTAACATCAATTGGCAAGTAATGTTTTGAAACAAAAAAAAAATGTTTTTTTTCCTTTTCTATCTTATTTTGTTTTTGTTTTTATCCATTCCTTTATCTTTTTATTTCCTTCTTCTATACTACTTTTAGAATTTGAAAACAACAGGGTTGCCAATAAAATTAGACCAATAAACAGAATTATTGTAAGGATTATGTGGGTTAATACATGTGAAGTCTTTGAAACAATATCTAGTACAGTATAATAGCACAGTTGAAAACAAAGGACTATCATCAGAGCAGGCCTTAAATGATGGGGTGGTATTCTCCTGGTATGGTCATCATGTTTGGGTGGTTTGATCCTTAGCTTTGTAGACTCAGAAGTTGAATTGTTAGAGGGTATTAGACTCTGGAACCTACTGGTGTTGAAAAGAATTGCAGTGAACTAATAAATAAGAACCTAAATAATAGTTTATTAATGTGCAATAAGAAGAATAATTGTGAAAAACACCAGATGCTTGTGTTAATGGATAAACATTGTAGGCAAAGCAACATGGGGAGTATATTAGTCGCCTTTTCTCCAGTTTCCAATAATAGTTTCATCATTTACTTCTAAGGCATCATAGAAAGTCTTTTTAGCGTCCATATTACTATCAACAGTTTCTTCAAAGCGACATTGGCCTTTTTCACAAGCATTTCACAATTCCTCCAAAAAATACCCCATACCCATTTATAAAACCATTCCAACATTTTGGTAATTACAAAAGCACTTCCCCACTCCTCGGTACCAAATTCTGTATTAGTGAGCCAAAGGGATGCTAATGTGAAATACCAAAAATGGATTGGTCTTTATAAAGGGTATTTATTTGGGGTAGAAGTTCACAGATACCAGGCCATAAAGCGTTATGTTTCTTCTCTCACCACAGTCCATGGCCACGTGTTAGAGCAAGACAGCTGCCGGCATTTGCCAGCGTTCAGGCTTCTTGGGTTCCTCTCTTCCCGGGGCAGCGTTTCTCTCTGGGTTTAGCTCCTGTTTCCTCCACAAGGTCAGCTGTAGGCAATCAGGCGAACGGTTAGCTTCTCTTTTCCTGGGGCCTTCTTTGCAACATCAAAGCTGCTTCTCAAAGACTGCTCTTGCCATACCTTTTATATTTGATTCCCCACCCACCAAGGGATGGGGCTCAACACCCTAATCATAACCTTTTCATGCCCAGATTAACAGATCAGTTTACAAGCATGATCCAATTATATTTTTGGAATTCATAATTACATCAAATTGGCCAATGGTTACAGGGAGCCAAATTATAGTGAGGAAGTTTATTAAAAAGCACAGTCAGAGAAAGGAGAGTTAATTAGATTATATTAATGACTGTTGTCATCAGGATGGGATAGCATCCATGTTCATTCTATATCAGATACTCATAGTCATTGTTAATGGCACCCACACTCCTTGCACAATGCTGGAGGCAAGGAAGCTGACATAGTTTGCCCCTTATTCTCTTTCAATACTTAAATTGCTGACCAATACCCCTTCTGAGTGACACATTCTGTTTTAGATATATTTTTGTCTATAATAAAATTATGCTCAAATCTTTACTTGAGAGCTTCTCCTCCACCCTGCTTTTTTTTTTTTTTTTTTTACCTTTAGAGTGACTTTGTATATTATTTCTCTTATATAATCTATTTTGCATAGTTCAACTATGAGAGGATAAATTTATTTCCAGTACTTGGAAGAGATTTCATTATTTTTTTAGATATACTTCATTTTTTCCCAGTCTGTTTTGTCTTTAAACAGTGATAGCCAGTAATTCTTGAGTGACTGTCCATTCAGGGAGATAGACTTAATTTTTTGACAGAATTTTTTTGAAAGACTTAATCATACTCTGTCTAAAAAATAAAATTCAGACATACTAGGTACTTGTATCAGCTGATAAATACATCCTGTTTATTTAAGCCCTCTAATGAATAGACAATTCCTAATCTCAAAGCGCCCATAGGCTGTAGGGAGGACAAATTAAAAAATGTGGAAAATTCTGTAATAGACAGGGTATTAAACATTATAGATTAGGGTATCCAGTTCAGAGACTCAGTAAGGTCTACTCCTTTAATTCAAGTGGAAAAAAAACAACCCATCTACCCATAAATGGAGTTAACAAGGAAGCTTTTCTGCCTGAATCTAGACTCTAGATAGGAGTAAAATCTTCCCAAGAATTTATAATCCCACCCTCATGTGTATTTTTTAATAACTAATTTATGTATTTTTAATTGTGATAAATATACATTATGTAAAAATCTGTTTAACCATTTTAAGTGGACAATTCTTCAATTTCAAGTACATTGAAAATATTACATAACTTCCACCACTATTTCCAGACTATTTTCGTCATCCCAAACAAAAATTCATACTCATTTAGCAGTACCTCCCCATTCCCTCCTTCTTCTACCCGTAGTAATCACTATTCTGTTTTCTGACTCTGTGAATTTGCTTATCTAAGTATTTAATATAAGAGAAATCATTCAATATTTGTCCTTTTGTGTCTGGCTTATTTCACTCAATATGATGTTTCAGGGTTCAACCATGTTGCAGCATATACCAGCACTTCACTTCTTTTTTGTATTTAAAGACTTTATGTATTTTTAAAAATTTATATTCTCCACAAGAAATTATGAAAGTTTTGGCATTTATTAAACCTTGTTTCATGTAAAAATCGATGCAATTTTATTTTGTTTTGTTTTGCTTTGATTTGCTTTTTGTAATAATCTTTTTATTTTAGAAAAGTTTTAGATTTACAGAAAAGTTGTGACATACATATTTATGTAACAGCTACATATGTATGTATGTAATTTGAAGTGTATATTAATTTTAAGAACTTGTTTCCCACCTTATTTCACTGAAGGATTCAATTAGTTGATGGCATAAAAAAGATCTTTTGTTTTGAATCAAAGAGTCCATTTACTCCTGTATAGGAGTAAATGGTATCAAGTTGTCTTTGCTGTCGATCATAGAATAAATGAGGCTTTACAAATGCTTTATAATGAATAAGCTTGTTATCTTTGAATTCCTAACAAATAATTTTTGAACACATACTAATTGCCAATTTTCTCTATCTTTAGCAAGAACACAGCATAAGGGAATATTTAATGTGCAAATATTAAGAAGATTTTGAAAAATTACCATTACAATTGAAGGAACAAAAACAATTTTACTACCGTTTTCCCAAATAGAATTGTCTCATTGGCTCACATACAAGCATTACTTCTTAGAGACTGACATAAAATCAAGTCCCTACATAAATTCAGCTTGACAAGAGAATGTAGAGAAAACTAACACACCTCAATAATTTTGATGAGAAAATAATCTCATACAACCACCATAGACAGAAATACTCAAATTATTTTACATTACTGACCCTGGATTAAGTCAGAAGAGGTGCAAAAGAGAAATAGAAGATATTTTCTTTTTCTTTGATCTGGTTGACAGAAGTTCGCAACCCTAGGTGCAAATTATAATCATCTGGGAAAGTTTGAAAACTTTCCAATATCTGGGTCCCACCCCTCCAAGAGTAGCCAGAATCCATTGGGCTTGGGGGTCATGCACTAATTTTTTTTTTTTAAGCTCACCAAGAAATTCTTTGTTTTGTTTTTGAACCTTCCCAAGAGATTCTTCA
This sequence comes from Cabassous unicinctus, assembly GCA_029593785.1. NCBI lineage: Eukaryota > Metazoa > Chordata > Mammalia > Cingulata > Chlamyphoridae > Cabassous > Cabassous unicinctus. The sequence continues at coordinate 1,828 of JAQZBX010031336.1, read as the reverse complement.
TGCAGCCAGAATTGAGACCACTGAAGTGGTGTCACAACTTTGACACTGAGGTTTAATGCAGTTTCCTGGATAACTGCATCTCATTCTTAAAACCTCAATTCAGCTTAGACCTCTTGGTATCTTTTTCAATCCTCACTTCTACATCAGAGTTCATCTGTATTATCCTGTCCTTATCAGTTTCACAGCACTGAATGAGCTTGATTTTTTTTTGCATTTTTTAAGAGAAGTTGTGAGCTTACAAAACAATTATGCATAATGTACAGAATTCCCATATATCACCCCTCCACCAAAACCTTATATTGTTGTGGAACATTTGTTACAGATTATGAAAGAACATGATCAGACTATTATTCCTAACTATGATCCACATGGTGTACACTTAGAATATTTTTTTCCATATACCCCCTATTATTAACACTATGTATGAATATTGTACATTTGTTATGGTTCATGAGAGAACACGCTCATATTTGTATTATTAACTGTTAGATCCCAGTTCAATGAGTGTCGGAGACAGACCAAAGATTCAAGCGGAGAGTTTTATTAGATCACCAGTATGGCAGGGGTCTGAAGTGAGACTTCAGCCTATTTGACTGAACTGGAGGGGTTCCTTTTGAACTGGTGGAGTTGGGCGGGGTTGGAGAGGGGTGTGAAGCTGTGGCTTAAAAATATGGGGTAGAAAATTACCGGGCTTGCTGCTTCCAGGGTAGGGAGTGACATTTTGGGGAATTTTTGTTCTGGGAACTGTCTTATTGTTTGGGGGAGAGAGTGTTGGGCGGTTAGGTGGGGGTAGGGCTATTTTTGGAATTCATAAACAATATCAAACTGCTACACCACCCTGTTATTAACAGCTTGCATTGGTGTGGTACATTTGTTACAACTGATAAAAGCACATTTTTATTATTGTACTATTAACTGTAGTTAACTATAGTTAATTTAGGATTCACTATTTGGAAAGTGTTTTTTTTTGTTTTTTTTTTTTAATTTCTTTTTATGGCTGAATTATATTCCATTGTATGGATATACCACATTTTGTTCATCCATTCATCTGGTGATGTACACTTGGGTTGCTTCTACATTTTGTATGTTGTGAATAATTAACTGCTATAATTATTGGTGTAAAAATATCTGTTCGAGTCCCTGCTTTCAGTTCTTCTGGATATATACCTAGGAATCGGCTTACCCGGTCAAATGGTAATTTGTATGTTAAACTTTCTGAGGAACAGCCAATCTGTTTCCACAGCAGCTGCACCATTTTACATTCCCATCATCAATAGATGAGGATTCCTATTCTCCACATCCTCGCCAATACTTGTTATCAGTTTAACCACAACAGTCCTAGTGGGTGTGAAGTCGTATCTCATTGTAGTTTAATTTTCAGTTCAGTGTTGTACATGTTTTCATATATTTGTTGGCAATTTGAATATCTTCTTTGGAGAAACGTCTATTAAATGGCCTTTTTTAATTGGGTTGTTGGTCTTTTTGTTCTTGAGTTGTAAGAGTTCTTTATATATTATGAATACTAAACCCTTTTCACATGTGATTTGCAAAAATTTTCTCCCATTCTTTGGGTTTTCTTTTTATTCTCTTGATAGTGTCCTTTGATGCCGAGAAGTTTTAAATTTTGATGAAGTGCATTTTATATTTTTTTCTTTATTTATGCTTTTGATGAAAAGTCTAAAACTCTATTGCCTTCTACAAGATCCTTAAAATATTTCTCTATGTTTTCTTGTAAGAGTTTAGCTCTTACATTTAGATCATTAATTGACTTTGAATTTTTGTAAATGATGAGAGGGAGGGGTCAAAATTCTTTTTTTTTTTTTTTTTT
>JAQZBX010031335.1:5560-26475 GCA_029593785.1 Cabassous unicinctus | reverse complement strand
CCAACTCTCTCTCCCTTGTTTTTTCCTTTCAACTTGTAGAACATCCTTTAGTATTTCTTAAAGTGCAGGTTTCTTATTGACATACTCTCTTAATTTCTGTTTATCTGTGAATATTTTGAACTCTCCATCATTTTTGAATGCCAGTTTTGCTGGATAGAGAATTAGTGGCTGGAAGTTTTTTTCTTTTAGTACTTTGACTATGTCATACCACTGTCTTCTTGCCTCCATGGTTTCAGATGAGAAATCAGCACTTAATCTTATTGTGCTCCCCTTGTATTTGATGGTTCTCTTTTGTCTGGCTGCCTTGAGTATTTTCTCTTTGTCTTGAGCATTGGACATTTTGACAAGTATATGTCTTGGAGTTGGCCTGTTGGGATTTATACTGTTTGGGGTGTGCTGTGCTTCCTGGATCTGCACATCCATCTCTCTCAATAGGGTTGGGAAGTTTTCAGCCATTATTTCCTTCAACACTTCTGTTCCCTTTCCCTTCTCTTCTCCTTCTGAGATGCCCATAATGTGTATGTTTGTGTGGTTTGTGTTGTCAGTTAAATCCCTGAGTCCCTGCTGGATTTTTTCTATTTTTGTCTATCTGTTCTACTATCTGTTTGATTTCAGATGTATTGTCTTCCACATCACTAATTCTTTCTTCTGCCTGTTCAAATCTGCTGTTATGTGAATCCAGCATCTTTTTGATTTATTGGATTGTGCCATTGATCACCATCATATCCGTTATCTTTTTATGTATGTTTACAATTTCTTCATATGTTCTCCCAGTGTCTTCTTAATATCCTTAATCTCTTCCTTCACTTCATTAAGTTGGTCCATGATATTTGTTTGGAAAGCTGGTTTTCAGTTTGTTCATTGGACTGGTCCATGCCTTCCTGTTTCTCTGTGTGGTTTGTAATTTTTTGTTGCCCTCTAGTCATCATTTTATCTTGATGGGTTTGTTCAGTTGATTGGCTTCTCTCTCTGCTCTAGAGTTTTATTTAGCTGGTGGTTCTCTGTGTGTGTTAAGTTTTCTCTTTGACACTTTTTATTCTTATTTTATTTCTTTGCTTCTTTCTATTATCTTGAAAGCAAAAGATTAGTGCCAGAGGAATCGAAAGATGTGAGAAAGGAAGAAGGATAATAGTAATATTGATAAAAGTTAGAAGAGGGGCAGAATAAGGCTTACTGAAATGAATATTTAACTCATGTAGGCAGTGTAGAGTAATATGAAAAAAAGTGGAGTACCTACAACGATCTGGGAAACCAAATAGAGGAATATATATATAATGATTTAGAAGGCTAGAATGATGAGGAGGGAGAGAAAGAGTAAAGAAAGGGCTGAAAGGAAAAAGTTAATACTAATTAAAAAAAAGAAGAAAACAGAATAGATAGAATAGGAATTGATACCCTTAAGTTGTGGGCTAATGAAAAAACATGGTATGTAAGAACCACAATAGAAAGCAGAAGGCAGAAAGATGAAGGAAGGGGATGAGATAGCTTGGAAGACAAAATCAATATAGACAGAGAATGGGAAATCACTGAAGAAGCACAGCAAAGAAGAAACAATTAAAATTTAATTTAAAAAAAAAGGGAAAAAAGAAGGGGGGAGGAAAGAGGAAAGAAAAGCAAGAGACAACAAATAAACAGAGAAAAACCAAACAACCACACAAGCAAGCAGTCAAACAAAGCTAAGGAAGAACAGTGTTCTTTCTTGGGCCGTTGTGGAACCTCTCAGCCTGCTTGTGTTTATCAATCAATTGCCTGCAAGGTTCTATCTGCAGGTTTTGAGGCAGATTTTAGCTATTAAACTAACTTTAAAAGAATTCATTTTTTATTTTTTAAAGTGACTTTTTTGTTTGTTTGTTTGTTTTTGGCGAAATAAGGGACCCAAAAGAAGTCCTCTTCTAGACCACCCCCTTCACCGAGGGGACCCTAACTAGGCTCGTGGAAACTAATCAAGCACTTACCACTTCCTGGCCTCCCCAGGGGAGCTGAGGCTCTGATGCTTGTCAGTGCAGAACGATAAAATTGGCTGACTCCGCCCCCTCTGGAGCCAAGTCTCAGTGTCACTGGGCTGCTGGGTAAATCAGGGTTCCTCAGTAGATTTGCCTCTCCCCTCAGCCTGGTGCTGCTTCAAGCCGGCTTATCTGCTCCCCAAAGCTATGAGGGGGTCCAGGCAGCCAAATCCACAGAAGGCAAACCCCTCTCCACTTCTGTCAGAACCCTCCTACTCTCGGAGAATTCTCCCTCTCCCTGGGTTACTGGTGGGAGTTGGGGTGTATCCCTGGGCAGCTAGGTAAATCAACTTCCTCAGCAGATTCGCTTCTCCCCTCTGCCTGGTGTTGATTCAATCCAGCTATTTTGTTCCCCAAAGCTGCAAGGGGTTCCAGGGTTTCTGTGCAAATCCACAGAAAGGAAATCCCTCTCAACCCTTCACCAGAACCCTTCCATTCTTGGAGAACGCTCCCTCTCACCATGTTGCTGGCAGGAGTCGCTGCTCAAACCAGCCTTTTTCCCTGAGGGTGGGGCTCAGCCGTCTGTGTTAACCACCACAGGCAGGTTTAAAACTCAAGAATCTCTACTGAGCAGTCCACGCCATCGAGCTGCCGCCAGATAGATGTTCCCAAGGTACTCGCTCCGTGCACCCACAGCACAGATCCCCGGGCAGGACCCTGTCCCCAATCAGCCATCCTCAGAGAGTGAGTCCGTGAGTGCCCTCCTAAACCGATGCCATCTTGCCCTTCCATCACCCAGTGTCTTCTTGATGCCCTTTATCTCTTTAGCCATATTGTCTTTCAACTCATTAATTTCATTTTGGAGATTTGTGTGACTCTCATTGAATAGTTGTCTCAAATCCTGGGGCTTTGTACAATTCCTTTGCTTGGATCATTTTTCCATTTTCTTATTACAGCTTGTAATTTTTTTGGCTGATGTCTAGGCATCCGATTATGATGGTGAGTTTACTCTGATGCTTAGTTTCTCTCTTTCACAGGGATTTAGTGGCAGGAGGCTATGTGTTACTGGCATTCTTTGATTCTTGGTTCAACCTGTTCTAGGTCTTTAGGATTGTCCCTGTTAGTTGCTCAAATCTTGGCACTTCCAACCCACTTCCAAGGGCCTAGGGGAGAAAGGCTGTAAAGGCCAGAAAAAAGCCTTTCTTATTTACTTTTAATTTCCTCTCACGCACCTCCTTGGTCTGTCAGGAATTGGTGCTCTTTGGCAGCTCTCAGTTCAAAGCCTGGTCAGAGTTTGTTCACTGCAACATAGTCAGCAATAGTGTGACAAAATATCCTGCCTGGAGGCTATTCAGAAACTCCCAATTCAAACTTTCTCAGAGGTAGTTCTCCAACCTTTGCTGGCAGCCCCTCCCTTTTCCCAGGTAGGAAGTAATTTCACTCCCCTCTGCCCTCAACACCCAGTCCCAGTCAGTAACAAGGGCAATTGAGAGGGTTAAATCTCTTTAGACCTGCCAACTCCCAGGGCAAACAATGATGCAGTCCCACCCAGCCTGAAAGTGCTTCCGGGACACAGCAGACCAAATTTGTTGGCCAAAAGCTGAATCAGTCGTAGGCTGCATCCTTCTCTCTCCCAATTCCTGGGGAGGTGGATTGCTGCAGGCCCCTCTGTCTGCAACCACCAGCCAGAGGATGGAGAATTCAAAGCTTTCTGCTCAGAGGGTGGGGGGAGGGGCTCCAGTAGCTGCTGGTACAGCTTCTGCTTAGTCTTTCCATCACGATTCATTTCCTCTGAATATTTAGTAAAGTATTGTGAAAATCTTTTGAACATTGTTTTATTGGATTGCATGTTTTCTTAGTATCGAGTTTTGAAAGTTCATTATAATTCTGGACACAAGTCCTTCATTGGATATACAGTTTAAAAATATTTTCTCCCTGGCTGTGCCTTGTCTGTTTATTCTCTTAACAGTGTCTTTCACAGAGGAAAAGAAATAACTTTGATAAAAGTCAATTTATTGCTTTTCTTTTCCTTAAAGAATTGTGCTTTTGGTGTCATCTAAAGGCTCTTTGCCTAACCAAAGTTCACAAAGACTTTTCCCTGTTTTCTCCTAAAACCTTTATAATTTTACATTTGTCAGACCTATGATCCAATTAGCTAATTTTTGTACAAGTTGTGAGGTGTAGGTTGAGGTTCATGTGGATAATCAATTATTTCAATGCCATTTGTTGAAAAGACAAATTTCATTTAACTGCCTTTGAACCTTTGCCAAAAAACAATTGCCTATATTTGTGATGACCTATTTCTAGACTCTGCACTCTGATCTTGGTTTATAAATACCATTTTCCATAAAAAGGAATCAGGGCTCCCCAGATAAATGATCAACTTTAGGGTTAGAGCAGGAAACTAGAGAATGAGTCTGGAGCCTCTGATAGTGCCAGAAAGGAAGGATGTGCTAAAAAAGGGGGGGGGGGGCGGGGGTATGTGAAAAGAACAAAGGGGCCAACCTGAAAGAATTCCCAATGGACGAAGATGTAACAATTTGACTAACAAAAGTCTTTCTGGATATTACAAAGAATACAATAAATATTCATGAGCCCATACTGATACAAATAACCAAATAAATATATAGAAGAGAAACAAATCTTCCTTACAGAAAAATTCCAACGAATATATGTAAATACTCTTTTCATCTGGTGGTGGGGCTTAATGTCCCTCATGTCACTTGTGACGTGCTTCCAAAAAATAAAGTATGGATGGGATAAAAAAGAGTTAAAAAGAGTAAACGTGATAAACGCTATCTTGGTCAGGTCATTAAGATTAACACCACTAGTGATAAGTCATGTTGATGCCATGTAACCATTGATATGATGTGATGAGGACACTTCACCTCTGTGGCATTCTCCCCCAAAAGCCATAACGAGAAGCATTAAACAGCAATTGAAGGACATTCTACAAAACACCTGACCAGAACTCTTAAAACATCACAGACAAAAAGGGGAAAGACAGGATGACCAAATGTAATGTGGTACCCCAGGTTGGATCCTAGGACAGAAAAAAAGTGACAGTGGAAAAACTAGTAAAATCTGAATGAACCATTTAGCTAATAGTATTGTACCAACCTTAATTTCTGTTTTGACAAAATGCACCATGCACTTATGCAAGATGTTAAAATAAAGAGAATCTGGATGAAGGTTATACAGGAACTCTCTGTACTTCCTGTGCAAATTTTCTCTAAATCTAAAATTATTCCAATATGACATTTAAAAATTCAATTTTTGTGGTGGTCTATGAATTAGTTATGTATTGCTGCATAACAAATTATGCCAAAACTCAGCAGCTTAACACAAATATTTATTGTTTCACACAATTACAGATGGTCAGGACTCAGGGCACAATTTAGCTAGTGTTTCACAATCTCTCAAAAAAGGTTGTAATTAACCTGTCAGCTGGGATTGCTGCCTCACCTGAAGGCTTGCCTGAAGGAGGATCAGCTTCCAAAATGATTCATGGGATTACTGCCAGGCCTCAGTTCTTTGCTGACTGTTGATCAAAGATTTCCATTCCTCACCACATGGGCCCCTTCTAGGCTGCTTGAGTGTCTCCAGGATATGACAGCTGGCTATCCCCAGAATAAGGGCTCCAAAAAAAGTGTGGCAAGAGAGAAGTTGCAGTCCTTTTACAATCTTATATTGGAAGCAATATACCATTTCTGCCATATTTTATTAGTCACTAAGTCCAGCCCACACTCAAGAGGAGAGGAATTATGCTCCACTTCATGAAAGGAGGAATATCAAAGAATTATTCAATTTATTTTTTAAAACACCACAGCCTGTTGTCTGGCTACAAATTATTTACAGTCCTAACACATACAAAATACTCCCATCCCAGGATAAGGCCAAGAGCCTCATCCCATTACAGCACTGAGCCTGAATTCCATAATCTTTACCTAAATTAGGTCCATATAAGGATGAGGTTCCTCAGGTATAGTTCCTCAAGTATGATACTGATCAATGTGGGGGCTCTCTGCCAGATGTGTATGGAAAAATCAATTATGTGACACTGGAGTTTCAAAGAAAGAGTTTGAGTGCAAAGCATGGAGAACAGAAGACCTATTGGCCATAAATCTCTTTGAGCTGGAGAAACTTACAGTGTTTTATAGTAGTCAAAGTCAGGTAGGCTCTGGATGCTAACAAGATTAGAGATAGTATCCTTGATGAAAATGTGCAGATTGATTACATGCTTAGTTTACTTGGTTTAAAGTTTAGGCTATTGTGCATTTCAGGTGGGATAACTGATTAGAATGGCTTTGGTTTAGCAAGATAACTTGGGAATTTGGGGTAGTCAGTACTGGGCTGGCTCACTTTTAATTAACAAGGGGCTACGTGTAGAAGGTGCTTGACTTCAAGAGGCTTCGTGCAGGGGCACCTCGTTTCAAGGTTGCAAAATAAAATAATAAAATACAAGCAGACAGTAATGAGATGTCTCATTACCATCCAGTTACTGAGTAAGGTCATGCAGTTTCAAAACGTAACATCAACATTAAAGAAACAAGGCATCTGAGTTACAGTACAATGATTTACAACAGTTACAGACATCTTTTTGGCTACTTCAAAAGGCTAATATGCATCAAAACTATAATTCAGTAAACTATCACAATTATTAGTATTTTTCTTTAGCTACATTGCAAAATATCAGAAAGTTAACAATCACTTAAATACAACTGAATAAGTCAAAACACATCTGTTAATTTTTCAGTCACTGAACTGCACCACAAGTACAATTCTTGATCTGTAAACACATGAAAGAATAAAGTGGTCTTCCCACACACACCCAACAGACAATGGTGGGACAGGCATGGAATAACCACTAAATGGGAGGCACAAAGAAGTCACTGCACCACAGTAATTCTGAAATCCAGATAGGCAGATGTTGGAATCACCTTGATTATGTATCAACATCTGAAAATGGCTATGGCTCTTCACTTTGCTCTCTTGATTTTGTCATGAGTTTTTTTTTTTTTTTTTTTTTAATAAAAGGTAGCATGTTTGCAGTGGAAGTTTTTTTAAGCCTGCTTCCTGCCAGCAGAATTTTGGGGACCCAAAGGCTTCCTTTCATTTTATACTCTTTTAGTTTGCTACAGGGCTGCTAAGATAAAATACCAGAAATGGTTTGCTTTTATAATGGGAATTTATCTGGGGGAAAATCTCATAGTTCCAAGGCCGTGAAAATGTCTAAATCAAGGCATAATCAGAGATGCTGTCTTACCAAAGGTCGGTTGCTGGATCCTGGACTCATGCCACGTGGCCAGGCAAAATGGCAGGTCTGTCAGTCTCTTTCTGCCATCTCCTCCAGGATCACTTTCTCTTTCAGCTTCAAGCTGCTCCACGGGCCTACCCTCTTGGGGGCCTCACTGCTTTAGCTTCTCCACTGATTTCAGCCTCCTGCCTCTCTCTCAGCCACTCAGTTTCTCTTTCTGCAGCTGTAGGTGATCCTGGAGTCTTCTCTCACATGGCAGAGTAAAATGGCAGCTTTCTCTGTGTGTTATATGCAGCAAGAGAGCTGAGACCCAACTAGGGTCATGACTCATTGACATAGTCCAATCAAAGGCCCTAAAGTGATCTAATCAAAAGTCATCTAATAGAAAGGTCCCACCACATACAATAAGTTTACAGGCACAGAAATGGCTTAGCTTAAGAATATAATTTTCTGAGGTCCACAAAAGACTCAAATCAGGACATACTGCCACTGACCTTTTCAGTCCATGCCGGCAATGTTTCTATATATAAAATTCTTTAAAAAAAAAAAAAAAAACAACTATGGGAGACTCTTGTAAATAGTTTTGAGATTCACTCCATTACACAAAAATCATACCCACAAATCTGAGATAAGCCCTTCTCTACCTTGACCTCAGCCAAGAAGGCTATTACATGAGATGATCTGTGACGCACACCCTTAATTTCTTTATAGAGCCTTTTGTCTGACTAGTCAATCAAGATCTAGGCATCACTCTAGATTTTTCTAAGATCTTAACAAAAGATTATACAGTCACACCTAAGTTTCATCATCGGAGGATGACTGTTATGCAGTACCTTGAATCTGATCTTTCCTGGAAGCTATTTCTTAATTTTACCAGAAGTGCAGTCTTGGAGAGGCTTGACAATTTCCAAAACCATCAATTCCTGGCTCCATTTTGTTTAACAGTCTTTCCTATGGTTTATCTCTCTCCTCTCATTTTACTATAAGCAACAAGAAGCCAGATGGCACCATCAACACTATGCTTGGCTATCTACTTAGCGAGATTACATTAGGCACACTTCTCACTTTCCACATTACTGCAGGTGACAGTGTTGCTAAACTGTCTGCCACTACCTAACAAAATTTCTTGCTCCAGTTTCCAATGGCATTTACCTTTTCTGAAAATCCTCACTTGCAACCTTATCAAAGATCAGAAGACTTCAATTAACAGTTTCTTCAAAGCACTTTAGGTTTTCATTAGCACACACCCACTTAGCTTAACACTACTGCCCAGTTCCAAAGCCTTCTACATTTTAGGTTTTTGTTATGGCAACACTCCAAGTAAATAAATCTGCACTAGTTATCTATTGCTGCATAAAAAATTACCCCCAAAATTTAGCAATTTAAAACATCCAACATTACTATCTCACATTTTCTGAGGGTTAGGAATCTAGGAGAGGTTTGCCTGGGTGCCTCTGACTCAATGTCTCACAAGATATTGTAGGGCAAGCTGTTGGGCTGGGTTGCAGTCTTACCTAAAGGCTCAGGTGAGGGAAGATCTGCTTCCAAGCTAACTTACACAAGTTTGGGACAGGCTCAGTTCCTTGTTGGCTTTTGGTCAGGGGTTTCAGTTCCTTCTACAAAGAACTCTCTGTAAGCTACCAAGCATCCTCATGATATGGCAACTGGCTTCTCAAAAGATGAGTGATTTGAGCACATGCCCCAAACCAAATATTTTAAGTGACATACCTTCACTTCAACCATATTCTAGTCATTAGAAGTGAGTCACTAAGTCCAGCCCATGCCCAAGAGCAGCTCCTTCTCTTGGAGGGAGGCATATCAAATTTCAGGATAGATGTTTAAAACCAATTTATTTCTAGACTCTTCTGTTCCATTTATCCTACATGTCTATCTCTTCAACAATATACACTGTCTTGATTACCATAGCTTTATAATAAGATTTGAATTTGGGTAGTTTGAGTCCCTCAAATTTATTGTTTCTTTAAAAAACTTGTTTTGACTACTCCAGTCCCTTTGCCTTCCCACATAAATTTTAAAATCAGCTCATCTGTATCTACAAAAAATGCCTGCTCAAATCTCTATTGGAATTGTGTTAAATCTGTAGATTTATCTGATGAGAATTCACATCTTAATTAGAATGAGTCTTCCAATACATAAACATGGGATGGCTCTCCATTTATTTAGGCTGTCTTTAATGACACCCACTAATTTTTTAGTTTTCGGCATAGAGATACTATAGCTTTCTCATTAGTTATACCTACATATTTCTTTCATTTCTTTTTTATGTTATTGCAAATCATATTTTGTTTAAATCCATTTTCCCATTGTTCATTGTTAGTACACAGACTAATTTTTGCATGTTGTTCTTATATCCTGTGACCTTGCTGAACTTATTACTTACAGATGCCTTTGTTCGGTCCTTGGGATTTTCTGTGGACAAATCATGTCATCTATGAATACAGACTATTTTATTTCTTTTTCTTGCTTGATTGCACTGGCAAGGGCTTCTAGTACAATGTTGAATAGTACTGTTCAGAGTGGACATACATTACTTGTTCCTGATCTTAGGGAAGATTATCTATCACCATTAAATATCATGCTAGTTGTGGATTTTTTGTAGGTGCACTTTATTCCCAATTTTCTGAGATTTTACCATGGATGTTCAATTTTATCAAATATTTTTCCTATATCGATTAATATGATCATGCATTCTTTTTTTTCCCTCTCTCTTTCTGGTTCAGTTTGGATAATATACATTGATCTATCTTCAAGTTTACTGACTCCCTTCTGTCATTTCCATTCTGCTGCTGAGTCTTCCAGTGATTTAAAATTTTTTTCTTATACTATTCTCAGTTCTACCATTTCCATTTGATTCCTTTTTATTTTCCTGCTGAGAATTTCAGTATTTCTGTACATTTCAAGAAAGTTCATACTTCTTGAAGCACTGTTATATTACCTACCTTAAAGTCTTTGCCTCTTGATTCCAACATCTATGTCTTGAAATTGGTATCTGTTGTCTTTTCCCTTATGAGTTGTTGGAATTTCCCTGCTTCTTCACATTGTGTAATTCTGGATTGCATTCTGGACATTTTGAATATTAGGTTATAAGCCTCCAGGTTTTTTTTAATTCTTCTGGAGAATACTGATTTTTTTTCCTTTCAGCAGGCAACGGACCTGATCAGGTTCAGGCCACAAGTTCCAATCCATATTCTGGGCACTGTGGTTCTGACGTGAGTTCCATTTTCTAAGCATTTGCAGTGAGCACTATTTGATCTATCTCATGTGGTCAATCTCAGACCTGGTATTCTGTTAAGGTCACATCTATCGATGCACAGATGAGGAATGAGCCCAGAATTTCATGCGCAAATTTATGAGATCACTTTCTTGAGCTTCCTTTTCTGTGTCCACTCTGATGTATTTCAGGCCCCTGGGGCTGTTCTCCCCTTCCTGGTCTTCTGGTTAGAAACACAAGGCTTTAGATTCTACACTCTGCCACACACCTCATGGACACAGTTACCTCCAAGTCCAAGTGGCAAGAAGACAGAGAGGGGGAGGAAGAAGGAAAGCAACGGGAATTTCCCCGGTGCTCTCAGGCCCACAGTACCTCAGGCCAGATAAGGGTTCCACTCATGCAGAGATTTAGGTGCCTGGTCAGTCACCACTGTCCTCACCACAGGAATGTTTGGAAGTGCTTAGATGAGCTTTATTTGCAATTCTGGTTTTTTCACAATCTGCCTGCATCCATTACTTTTCAGGGTTCTCAGAAGCTGTTCCATGCATTCTAAGTTTTTCAGTTATATTTGGTGACAGAGAAAATGGAGTAAGTATACTCCACCCTAAGTCCAACTGGAACAGACCCAAAGTTATTTTATTTCCAGTGACTACACCCAGTGACAGAAACTTTCTGAGAATATAAAGAAAGAATTCTGACTGGGAAAATCATAAAAGTCACCTTTACCAATCAGTTTTGCCTCAATTCTTTACTATAAGTTTCAAACATACAGAAAAGCTTAAAGGATGACCAATGAACATCTCTACATCTTCCACAAAGACTCAACAGTTGAATAATTTTTTACATGCTTTATTTCATACTTTCTTAGGTGAACTATTTTAAAATGTTACAGACATCATGACTTTTCACACTTAGAAATTTCTGCATGCATCTCCTAAGGACAGTCTCCTATATAACCTCAATACCATGATCACATCTAGGAAAATTAAACATACCACATCCATCTAATACACATTCCATCTTCATATTTCCCCAATTGTCCCACATAATATCTTTTATAGCTATTCTATTTTTCCAGGATTAGAAGCCAAATGAGGGTCACACCTTGAATTTGGTTATGTCTGAGTGACAACCTAGAAGAGTCCACATTTTGTTTTATTACATGCGTTTGAAGAGTCCAAACCAGTTGTTTTGCAGAATTCCCCAAATTCTGGATTTGTATGGTTATTTCCTCATGTGATTCAACTTGCTAGGCTATTCCATACATTTCTTATAAACAGAAAGATAAGTATATTAAGAGATTTTGGTCCAAGGAGCCCTGGTGTGGAATGGTATTCAGAAGCCAAAATCTGGGTACTAAGCATACTCACTACTGGGTAACCAATCATTTTTATCTAGAATAACTTGCAAATGTCTGTGTACAATGTTGAATACTGAGATATGTTTTAAAGTCTCATTTTCCTTGTAAAGATACCTTCTGATCAACTAAAACAAATCAATTAGGAAATATAAAATGTTGAATGCTTGAGTTTCTTTAATTCTAAAATCTTTCTCAGGAAGAAGGTTCTATCTAATCAAATAAAAACAAATTTTAAATGATACCGCTTGTGAAAATCAAACATAAAATTGAAGGAAACAGACCCAGATGGAAAATGATATGTATCTTAAAAACATGGAAAACTTGGATAACCAACTAATAAATACAATGTTTAATAAAATATTCATATACTTTTTGGTTTAGTTTGTGAAAAGCTGCTGGGAGCAATATACCAGAAATGGGTTGGCTTTTAAATGGGAATTTTATTAGGTTAAAAGCTTACAGTTCTGAGGCTGTGAAAGTGTCCAAATCAAGGCATCATCAGGAGATACTTTCTTTCCGAGCTGCAGGTGTAGGCAATCAGGCACATGGCAGTGCCATCTAAAGATGCTTTCTCTCTTAGCTGCAGATGTGGGCGATCAGGACATGGTAGCTTCCACTTGTCTCTCTCCTCTCCTCTGGGTCTTGTTGCCTTTTGCTTCAGGGTTCTCTGTGGCTTCTCTCTCTCCCAGGTTTGTCAACTTCTGGAGGCTTCTCTCTGTTTCTGTGTCTGCAGCTTTTTATTCCAGTGTTTATAGGACTCCAATAAGAGAAGTAAGACCCACCCTGGGTCATGCTCTACTGAAGTAATCTAATTAAAAGGAAGATCCCGTAACTGAATCTAATTAAAGGTCCCATCTACAATAAATTTACATGTACAGGAATGGGTTAACTTTAAGAACAGGATTTTCTTGGGTCCACAAAAGACTCAAATTGCCCCCAAAATACATGTTCTTTCCAGATGCAAAATACATTCATTACATCACAATATTTCAAAAACCTTAAGTCATTTCAGTACCAATGCTAAGTATAAAATCTCATCAAGATTGGTTATAGGCATGTAGTCTGTCTTTGGGGCAAAATTCCCCTCTGGCTGAGGACCTATGAAACGTACAGAACAAGTTAACTGCTTATATAAAAGGAAGGTCAGTCACATAATAAATGTTCCCATTGCCACAGGAAGAAAAAAAGGAGTCATGGGTCCCAAACAGTTCCAAAAACCTGCAGGGCATACTTCATTAAATTTCAAAGTCATCTATAGAACCATGGTTTCTTCTCCTTGGGGACCGACAGAGCAGCAGTCCCACCCTTTCCAAGGGCTTGCCCAGCAGTCATGTTCTCAGTTCCACCCTTATCAAGCATCTGGGTGGCCAATGAACTCTAAAGCCCCACCCTCCAAGAACACTGGGGTGACAGCCACACTCTCCCCAATCTCTGGGGAACAAGCTCAATCCTCTTAGCAGAGAGGGGTGGTGGCAAACTCTCCCCAATCTTGAGGACACTGGCTCAACACCATCAGAACAGTGGGATGGAAGGCCAGCCCTCTTCAAGCACTAGGGCTTACTTACCCTTTCCGCACACATGGGCGGGGTCTCTCTCTTGGCCTGAGATGTTTTTAGTCCGGACCTCAGCTTCCAAGGGTCTGCCTTTAAAGTCATTTTTCCTTCACTTTCTCCCTTTTCTGTCCATTTTAGTAAAGGCTGAGAGTCATTCTGTTCATACAGATCCCACAAAAAAGCTTGTTCGTTTCACATGTGAGGAATCAGGTCCAAGCCGTGAGACTTTCCACAGATCCTTCCTAGAAAACTGCGTTTCCAATCTTAACTTACACTGAAAAGAATGGCTGATTCCAAGTTCAGTTAACTCTTCACATGGGACACTATTTTCTGGGGACTCATTTTCCAGAAGCTCAGAATTGCCCAAACCATCAATTTCTTTTTTTTGTTTGTTTGTTTGTTTTTGTGCCCAGGAGTTCAGTTCTCAGCTTATCTCTTTCCTCTAGCATTTTACTATAAGCTGTAAGGAGAAGCCAGGCTGCACTTGCCCAATGTAGTTTGGAAATCTCCTGACCTAAACATCCAAGCTCGTCACTTTCAAATTCTGCCTTCCATGTAACATCGAGTCAATTTCGCCAATTTTTCTGCCACTTTAAAGCAAGGATCGCTTTCCTTTCAGTTTGCAATGACACATTCATCACTTCTAAGGCCTCATTACAAATATCTTTAGCATTCATATTTCTACTGACAGTCTCTTCAAAGCAATCTAGGCCTTTTCTATCAAACATCTCACAATTCTTCCAGAATCTTCCCCTCACCCATTTTAAAAGCTCTTTTAACATTTTTTGGTATTTGCATAGCAGCACACACACCCCCATTCTTCTGGTACCAATTTCTGTTTTAGTTTGTGAAAAGATGCTGGGAGCAATATACAGAAATGGGTTGACTTTTACAGTGGAAATTTATTAGGTTAAAAGCTTACAGTTCTGAGGCTGTAAAAGTGTCCAAATCAAGGCAGCATCAGGAGATTCTTTCTTCCCAAGTTGCAGGTATAGGCAATCAGGCACATGGTGGCACCATCTAAAGATGCTTTCTCTCCAAGCTGCAGCTGTGAGTGATCAGGTGATCAGGTACATGGTGGCATCCACTTGTGTCTCCCCTCTCCTCTGGGTCTCACTGCCTTCAGCTTTAGGCTGCTCCGTCTGTGGCTTTTCCCTCTCCCAGGTTCATCAACTTCTAGAGGGTTCTCTCTGTCTCTATGGCTTTTTTCTATGTCTGTAGGTTTTTATTCCTCCATTTATAAAGGACCCCAGTAAGAGGATTAAGAACCACCCTGGGTCATGCCCTACTGAAGTAATATAATTAAAAGGAAGGTCACTTAACTGAAGCTAATCAAACAGTCCCATCTATAATTACAGGTAAAGGAAAGGATTAGTTTAAGAACAGAATTATTTGGGGTCCTCGAAAAACTCAAACTGCCACAGTTATTTATGTGAAATAATTTTAAAAAGATGTATAACAAAAACAAAAAAACAAGACAAAAAAATAAAAATTAAAAATACAAGAACAAAAAACAAAAAAAACCTACCTTGCATATGAAACCCTCCAAGGAAGTTACAGCATCTGGACCTCAAGAGAGTTTGAGGATTTAAGTAGCTACTAAAAGAACAGGAATAATTGGGGACTTGTAAAATAATAGAACATGACTATAAGTCTAATTATTAAGATTAAAACGAGGGGAAGAAAACCTCACAGACCAAAATACTGATTAAATTACTGCAATGGTATCTAACCAGTTCACAAAAGAACTGGTCTCTTGGGAAGAGAAGTTGGAAACTAACCTTTAATTACTGCAGAACACCAGAGCTGAAAACCTGGATTCTAGTCTTGACTCTGCCCACTAAACTCAGTTTCTTCACTGGTAAAATGATGAACTAGAAAACTAAGCTAAAAATCTCTCCTGGTTCTAATATTCTATCAGGCTATGTATAGTTGGAGATTCTGTCAAATACATGCATTCTGCAACAGACAGCTAAGTGTCTTCATGACAGGCTTTTCCATTTACTTCATTAACCTCCATCTTCTGTAGTACCATAAGACTCTATTCAGTAAGACAGTCATATCAAATGAAGAAACAGTATAGGAATGAGAAAAGAAGAGAACCTCCATTTGGTCAAATTTTAATTTTCAAAACTAATTTCAAAATTAAGAAAAATGCATTTTATTACCACCAAGGACTTTTGAAAAATATACATATATTCCAACACAATGTCCATCTGCACACATATGTGCATGTGTATATATGTGTATCAATATATATCACTTGCTGATAGGGGCAGCTCATAAAAGGTAAGCTTGATTTCATGTGAAATTTAATTCTATTAAATTTATAGAATTCCTTTATCTTTAGCTTCTCTTTATGAAAAGGAGCACCTCCTATGTCTGCCATTTAAAAAATAAGGCCCCCACGCATATTCACATTATTTACAATACTAAATGACTGTTTTATAAAGAAAATTGACATATAGTGGCTTAATTTTAGAATGGGAATAAATCTAATGACAGAAAAAAATTATATTCAACTATTTTTCAAGTTTTAAAGTTAGACTTTTATATTTTTCTATGAATTAAAATATTTATGGGTTTTTAGAAACCTTGGAATTTAATGCTTCTTAAAAACTTGACAAGTCCCAAGTACTCTTCATATTTTCACCTATCAATTCTGCCATTACTTAGCTGTTAACTAGCATATTTCCTATAAGAGAAGTAAAGACAACTAAATCTTTCATAATTATGCCCTATTTATAATTCCCCAGATTATTCCCCAGTGAAAAGTTTTGGATTATTTGAAGGATGAATTAAACATCATGGGGCTTATCTCCTGTAAGAAAGCTCTGATACTGAGTAAAGGAGGAGCTGTAAGTGAATGGTTTCCCATATTCCTTCCATTTATAAAGTTTTTCTTTATTGTGAACTTTTTTTTGGTGTCTAGAAAGGTTTGATCTGTAACTGTAGGCTTTCCCACATTCCATACATTTATAGAGTTTCTCTCCAGTATGGATTCTCTCATGTTCAGTTAGGAATGAATACTGGCTGAAAGCTTTTCCACACTGATTACACTGATAGGGTTTCTCTCCAGTATGAATTCTCTGATGCCTGTGAAGGTTGGATTTGCAACCGAAGGCTTTACCACATTCTCTGCATGTATAAAATTTTTCCCCAGTATGAATTTTCCGATGTTCTTTACAGGTTGAATACTGGTTGAAGGTTTTCCCACATTCATTACACTGATACGGTTTCTGTCCAGTATGAATTCGCTGATGTACAATAAGGGTTGAGATCCGTGTGAAGGTTCTCCCACATTCCATGCATTTACACAGTTGCTCTCCAGTATGAAGTCTCTGATGTTCAACCAGGGATGTAAAATGGCTGTAACTTTTCCCACATTCATTACATTTATGGGGTTTCTCATCTGTATGGATTCTTTGATGTCTATGAAGTTTTGCTCTAGAAGTGAAGGCCTTGTCACATTCGCCACATTTATAGAGTTTCTCTCCAGTATGAATTCTCTGATGTATAGTAAGAGTTGAACACTGGCTAAAGGCTTTACCACATTCCTTACATTGATAGGGTTTCTCTCCAGTATGCACTCTCAGATGTGTGATAAGAGCTGAACTGCTGCTAAATGCTTTCTCACATTCCTGACATTTGTAAGGATTCTCTTCACTATGAATTCTCTGATGGGCAAGAAGGGATGATCTGTGCCTGAAGGTGTTCCCACATTCATTACATTTATAGGGTTTCTCATCAGTATGAATTCTCTGGTGTTCAATAAGATGAAGACTCTGGTTGAAGCTCTTCCCACATTCATTATAAATATGAGGTTTTTCTCCTGGGTAAAGCTGGAAGCATTTCATTAGATCAAAATTCTGTTTAAAATCATTCCCAAAAGTATAATATATATTGGGTATCCTTTCTATAGGAATACTCTGTTGTGTAACAAGAACTGGATTTAAATATAAGTGTTTCCCCAATTCAAGACTTGTATAGTTTCCATTTTCACTGATGGTTTTATTGGGTAAGGCTACTGTTTGCCTAAGAGATTTCTTCGGTTGCTCCTGTTTTAACCAGCTCTCAAATTCCAAAGCTTCTCCAAACTTGATATCCCTTTGACCATATTTAGTGGATCTTTTCATTATTTCCTGAGATGTTTCTTCTATAAAAATGTTCCGGCTGGGAGGTAATGCTTCTATTTCGGGCCAAATCTTGAAACCTGAAATGAATCAGAAGAATTAATGCCTCCCCTGCTGGAAGATAAAGACAAACTGATGCACGAATGTGGCAATAAAATTGGCAATACAAATAAAAGAGGATTTATACCATCTGATCTCAAATATGGACTTGAATCTGGAGAAAAACAGGATGGAATAATGGAAGGAGAGGTGAATAGGTTAAGTAGGTAGTGTGGGAAAATGCACAGGGCAAATTAACAATGAGAATGAAGAGTCTGCAAATGGGAGAAGTAAAGTCAGAAACAGAAGAACACATTGAACAGAGGATATAAGAATACAGAAAAATGTCAAATGTGAAGCTCAAGTTGTAAAGCCTGTGTAGTATAATACTATTGGATACTTCAGTTTATCATCGTTTCTCACTCTGGGTATTAGGCACTAAAGGAGGATACTTGTCTTTACTTTCCACTTTTCCTTTCTACTCACAATTAAAATGCTGCTTTATTATATTTTCCCCGTGTTTTTTCTAAAACCCGATACACAGCAATTGTGATATTATGTTATATTCTGTAAAAGGGGAAAGTCTGTTAAAAAGAGGATATTCAGTTTCTAAAAATTACAACATCCCTGAAGCATAACTGTGTTGAGGATATCTGATCTAAATTCAAGATGTTGATTATATAGAAGAGGAAAAATATGGAGTAAATTAGCCACGTGCAACAACCTATCCTAGTAATTGGAGAAATAACAATTTTTTCCACACTACTCTGACACCAGGATTTAAGGATCAATCCAGATATCTTCTCTTTTTTTATCCACTTTACCACAATATGACCTTCCCTGCCCATCCCAAAATTTATCCTAATACTCTAATCCTCTTTTTCTACAGAGATTTCCTAATCTTTAAGCTCAAACTGACCATCTCTCTTAGAATTATCAGAACATATTTTATTTATATTATTCATTCTATCACTCAACTTACATATACAAGGCTTGTCAAAATAATTCAAGTTGTTCAAGAACAGTGGACATGGATTACGCTTATGTGGTAACTCATTATTATACACAAGACAAGTATACAACCAGAATGCCGTAAACAAAAATAAAAAAGAATGAATGGGGCAGGGTGAATTAAGTTGGAAAAACTATTATGAAGAGCAGGTAACCTTAAAAATGAATAGAAAAGAGATTCTCTCCTCTGATGCTGAACTCCTGAAATTTAATAAGTCATTTATTGAACAATTAGAAGCAATAAGAATATGAAATAATTAAGTGATCAAACAATAACCCATTTTGCCATTAGGTGAGAAGACTAGATTGTGAGATTCAGGTTTGAGGTTCAAAGAACAAAGATACTAATATCAGCTGTATTTGTAAAGAATGGTTTTATGAACAAGTTTAGACAACAGAGTTAGAATGGATTTTGATTAAAAAAAGAGGATCCAGTGGGTCAGGAAGACAGTCTGATCAAAGTCATCTGTGGGGAAAAACAAATCTGTTTAGGGGAGCCTTATCTGACTAATGAAGGAAATCCAAGTAGGGATTAGACAAAAATTTAATTAAGCAGGGTGACATCAAACTTACAGTTCCTGAACTGGCAGAGGGATTTAGAATGGTAATATAGATAACAAGAGGTATTATAAATTCATAGGGAGATAATGAGAAGGAAGCAAATGGTCATGTTTGGTAAAGTGTGCAGACTGGATCAAAAGAAGGACAGAACGGAATTTGAAAGATGATGCAGCTCCAGTGGCCTACCTGGACTAATTTTGAAGCTCAATGGCACGGGAATAATCACAGAGATAATTCAATTAAATTCAACAAATATTAAATACAATATATCAGACGCCAGAGCCACAAATTCAAAGACCTGGTCTCTCAATGTGCTCAATCTAGTGAGGAAACTAAATAATGAAAAAATAACTATAATTCATTATGATAGTGCTACTGTATCACAGATATATTCAACGTATGTATAAAGTGCTACACAAGCACAAATGATGGAAAAATTAATGGTGATTGGGAAATGGGAAATAAAAGGGCTACAGATTAAGGGTGGCATTTTAGGAGGGTAGATGGTTCTTGGAGAATAGGAGTTGAAAGATGAAGATGAAAATAATATGGAGAGAGAATAAGGGGAAAGAGATGCCAATGAAGGCAAGGTCAAAGATTAAAGGTCAAACATCAAAGACAAAATCAAAATATTGGCAAATCTGTAAGTCACATGGTGAAAAGAAATGGCACTGGTTATAAATAATTACTATGATTTACCTTACATGCTCTAGGTAAAATAATAAAAAAAGATAATAACTTAAAAAAAAAATAAAAGAAATAACACTGGTAATGTAGGTTTCTGTCACTGCGTTTCAGCTTACCAGCTCTGTGACCAAAGTATTTTATTTATTTATTTATTTATTTATTTATTTTTAAGATTTATTTATTTACTTTATCCATTTTAAAACCCCCCTTCCCCATTTTGCTGTTTTGTGTCCATTTGCTGGGCAATTCTCTGTGTCTGTTTCCTGCCACCTCTTCTAATCCTCCTCCTCCAGTCTTCACCAGGATTCGATCCTGGAGACTTCCGATGTAGGAGAGAGGTGTTCTGCCACCAGCGTCACCTCAGTTCCTGGTCAAAGTATTTTAAATCTCTGATTTTGTTGGTAATCTTTAAGTGGTCCTCCAACTCTAATAATCCACATTTTTATGATAAATACTGATTAGATTAAGTTAGATTAGATTAATTTAAGCTAGAAAAGGAATTAGCCAGCAACAGGTCTGTGGGGCCAAATCCAGCTGCTGTTTTTATAAATAAAGTTTTATTAGAACACAGCCACACCCATTCATTTAAGTATTGTCTTTGACTGCTTCTGCACTACAATAGCAGAGCTGAGTGCAACAGAGACCACATGATCCACAAAGTCAAAAATATTTACTATCTGGCACTTTATAGACAAAGTTTGCTGACCCCTGGCCTAGAAAGGATATAGTGATTATCTTCCTAAGATCTGGTTGAATATAATATTGGGAGATGCAAGCCCAGTCTCTGAGGAGATAAATCGAAATTTGAGTTAAGAAGGGAGAGATGATAGATGATACTTTGATATATGTGTTGGTGAAAAATTATAAAGAACTCAAATATTACAAGAGAAAGTGAGGAGTATTTAAAATCTGCCAGACATGAACATGTGTGGATGCAGATGGAAAGGAAACCATGAAGAAAAAAAGGCCAAAGATGTTTGAAGTAAAGTGAGTAAGGTTGCCAAAAAGGGGGGTTGAGGGGGAAAGAGATGGAAAATGCAAGGAGTGGTGCTAACTAGGGGGAAAAAAAAAACTTTGCTTCTAGTTCTAAAGAGTGGTATAAAAAAGATGTCAACACAAGAACCTTCTTTTTTTTTTTT
>JAQZBX010031334.1:10391-26475 GCA_029593785.1 Cabassous unicinctus | reverse complement strand
AAAAAAAACAATAAAAATAGATTCATTACTTACAGTGATTCTTTTTTTTTTAATTAACAACTTTATTTCAAATTCACAAAAATAGAATAGAAAAAGGCAGCTCAACAAGTTATGGAAACATTACTCCTAAAAAGTTCTTACTTACAGTGATTCTTACAGAATAGATGCTATAGATAAAAGTACCCTTTTAGTCCTTTCATAAAAATCAGAAATATTTGTCATTTCCTGAGTAGGTTGTAATCTTGTTAATTCTTTTAATTGTTCAGGAAACTGCAGTTATTAGTGATCTGATGCTCTTTCATTTCTGAAAAGAGTTTCTTTTTATACCTTCCTTTAAAAATAAAATGAGCATAAGCACTATTTTAATATCTTTATTGCTAAAGATAGTTTTGTTTTTTTTTTCTCTTAAAATTGCCCTAGCACATGTCTTTTTCCCCTTGCGCGGGCTTGTTGTATATCAGCTAGATTAAAATACTCTTGGAGAGATGTTCGAAGACCATCTTGCTGACCTTTGTTTTGAGCTATAGTGGGGCAAGTTGATTTTGTGGTCAGATTTTTTGTTTCTTGACCTTATTTAGGCAGATCATTGTATTCAAAAGATATGCATGTAACAGTGATTGCCCAGATGGAGAGTTGTTCTCACACCCCACACATCGCCCCCTCAACCCTGCCCCCCCTTTCTTTGGAAAAGGTAGGTACAACTATCTTTGGGTTATTAAAGAACATTGCCAGGAGCTAGAAACAACTTTTGATGACATTTGTTAGCAGGAAGAAAGGAAGCTCTTGGATGCTTTCTCACTCTCTAACTTGACCAACACCTTTTTTTTTTTTTCAGTGTCTAGAATCTCCAAAGAGATTCCTGCCAACCCCCATTGCAGGGCAAACCTGTGTGGCTGTCATCCATCTTGACATGTCTTTTGAGGAATTAATGCACAGAAAGCAAATGTATTTTATCTCAAATGCCAGCTCATCAGTTGACAGTGAGCTCATAGTGTTGAGGAGAATTCTGAGGCTGCATGTGGGGTCAGTGGGCAACAACTGTCATGAGTGCCAGGGAGGGAAGAGGAGCCCTCCTTGCCAGGCTCTTTCTTTCTGTAATTTATTTTTTACTCCTGGGGCTGAGACTGGCATCTTTATTTTTATTATAGACTAAATGATGGATTGTTAGGACCTGACGCTGAGGGAATTAAATAGGTGCTTTGTATGTACACAAGGGACATTGGAAATTGGATGGAGAAAACTGTGTGGATTTTGTTCACTTTGCCTGACCTCTTTAAATGAAGGTAACTGGCCCATGAAATGGTGGGCCCAAAGCATGAAAACATCGGTCTCTGCATCTCATTCATGCTGCTGCTTTCTATCCCCTGTCTCTCCTCTAACTCTTCTGGCTCCTCTCTGCCTTCTCCTTGGTGAGGACAGGCCCCTGGTGGCCTTGAGGTTCACCTGGCCCTGTGCTTAATTACTTAGTCTTAGTTGTCTTTCCTTGACCTTGGCCACTTCCCCATAATAGCAGGATTTATCTTCTAGCTTCAGGGCGTGACCATGGCTGTGCATTTGTGGAGCAGAAGCCAAGTGGCTATTTTGATCAAGGCTTTTAGCAGATTCCTTCATTCTCCCAGAAATGCAGGAAGACTATAGAATCACTTTTACAACCAGAAAATGATTCCTTCACAATCTACCGCTCTATACAGAATGTACTTCTGTTACAGTGTGAGAGGAGTGGGAGATATTAGGAATGCTCTCCCTCCAGCTATAGGAAATGGTAAGATGATAATTATATGTATCAGAATAACACTTAGAATGTTTCTCATATTAGTTGCTAAAATAGGTATCCTATAACGTGGAAAGCTGTTCCCTATTTCTATTTATTTCCGTGTGTAACTTTCCTCAGGTAATTTTAAACTGTCATGGTTAACACTTGCTGAACTCTCTTCATTATATTCTGGGCATATTTTTGACCTGCTTTCTATGCAAGTCATCAGATTGTGAAGAACAGGAAAAAAACTGGTCATGGTGTTGCTAGCCTTGCACTTGTAATAGAACATAATTAGAAGTAATGAATGGAATAATATATCATTATTCATAAGAAATGTCAAGTAATTAAATCAAATACAAAATATATACTAATTTTTATTTGGTATGAAAATAGATTTGTTAGTACATCAGCAAGAAATTAATGTTTATCCTATATTTTCATATACATATCTAACTGTTAAAATCTATTGAGTGAATATACACGGATTTTTCAACAGCACAGTCAAGATGGCTTTCTTTTCCTAATAGAGCCTTTTATATAGTCTTATTTATTATATGTACATAATTTGTATATATGTTCAATTCTTTGAATTAGATGTATTAATTTATATTAATTACAAATTAATGACCTAATTTATTTACTTAGCTCCTTTTTCCTTGCCCAAGCTAATTGACTGAAAAAATGAATATAAATTTACAAGTAGTTCTTGGGCATAAATCCTGAATTGGCCTTGTAAAAATGCTTTACAATACTAGCAATCTAGTATTGGAATCTAGGATATTTTCCTGGAATTTCTGCTGCAGCCTTTAAATATGCTTCAAGAGTCTTGGTTTGGATTGGATGTGCCCATATCCAAGGGGTCAGGATGTAGGTGGATATGTGTTAGGCATGGGAGTTAGTTATTATATGTAATCATTAGTATTAGACACGTACTGCCTGATGAGAGCTTCAGAGGTAGTTCCTGGAAGCTCCCTCCTGTGCCAAACATCAAGCTATTAATCTCTGGTTTGTGGAGAGGTCTGGGGAGGCCCAGGGGAGAAGGTAGAGGGGAGGAATAGCACTCAGGGACCAATGAGTACAGAAGTATTTCAATATTTTAATAACAGGAATGGGCATGACAAGGAATACAGGCTCAGTAACAGCCCTTGTTTTAGAGAGATGAAGACTGATGGGAGAGAGCCACCATTGTACCCCTGGGGTCGAGCATGGCTATTTGTTATGAAATGCTTTGAGTCTAGCTTAGTTGTAGATTCACCAATGAATTCAAACTACAGATCTGTTTCAAATGGCCATCTTTATCTTGGTGAAACTCATAGCCTTCTAACCCCAGTTTATTTCCCAGAACATACAGCAAAGAGGTGATCCTAATTGTAGGGTACTGAGCAGTGATCTATCTGTCTATATTTTCCTCTTGCATACGTGTGGGTGGTGGCGGTGGAGAATTAATATCTTACATTAAAAATATTTTATAGCCAGCAAAGCTTGTTAGAGTCACTGTTTTGTTTATTCTTGCTGATCTGTAAGCAGTTTAAATGGGAAAGCTGAGTCTCAGGCCAGTAGTGGCCCTAGTTCATGGGAGTCCGACTTTGCCCAGGGATCTTGATTCTCATTCCATTGTTCTTTCCACCACCTCCGGTTGCCTTCTCATGTGCAGCAAATTTTTATGTATCATTGGTACAGTGTCCTAAGGAATTATTCTCCCTAGAGAATTCTCCCTTTCCCATTAGTCCTACTTCCCACTGTTTTATTTTCCTAAATCTGTCATTTCTATCTTTCATTGACATTTTGCATTTAGTGACTTTTATTGTTTTGCCATAATCATTTAATCATTTAAGCATAGGACTAATCTTGGTAATTCTGAAAGGGATGATTGGGCCGATAAGGTATAAGTCTTACTCTCTGGGTCCCATACTGAAGTGCTCTGTCACTTCCTTCCTTCACATGGTCTGTCCCATTATCTTCTTTAAAATTGCAACAAAACCTACCCCATCCTGATTTCTTTTCCTTTGTAACACTTAATATTCTAACTTATTGCATTACTTACTATTTGATTTAATTATTGTGTGTTTTGGTTCCATGATGGAGGGGGTGTTGGCCGATTTGTGCACTGCTGCATCTACCATGCCTGGAACTGTGCCTGCTACCTGAGTGGTTTTCAGGCAGTATCTGTTAAATGAGTACTTGTTAGGTGAATTTGTTAAATGAGTAACCCTTTGAATAGCCTGGCCTTCAAGCTTTAGGGGCAAGGTTCCTCGTTAACAAATAGAATGATTTGATAAATTCTCATATGAGGCAGTACAGTGCAGTGGTTAAGATGAGCGTCGACATGATTTTTATTCACCTGCACACACGCATACACACATATACATACAATTGGGTGCACTGTTAATATTTATCGTTCCAAAGGGGCTGGCTCTGAAAGAGGAGTCCAGGCATTTGGAACACGAAAATCACCCCCAGAAACAGTTTTCATAGATTTCTACGTGGATTCCAGCCAGGCCTGTGGAATCAGTTATTTCTCAGCTGAGCCCTGATGTCTAGGGCAATATTTATGGTCCATGTGGAGATCAGAAATTAATAGAACTTCTTGGTATCTCAATGGCTGGTGAGCTTGGATCTCTCAAGATTGTCTCTGCCACTCTCTTGCTTTCCTCAGGAAATCCAGAACAGTGCTGAATGCAGGTTAAGTTTTTATGGCTTTATCTTGGTTTCTCCTGCTTTTACAGGTTACTCATTTATAAATCTGTGTCTGTTTCTTTCTGATTAATCCATTTGATGAAATATCCTTCCAGTTTATTATTGCTTGAACAAGAGTCAAGGCAATTGCCATTAAATAATTTTAGTTTGTCTATTTGTTTATTCCTAGACTAGGTTAAAAATTATGTAAGTTGATATGGTGGAAAAAGTATAGTAATATTATGGGAAGCAGATGTGGCTCAAGCAGTTGGGCGCCCGCTGACCACATGGGAGATACTGGGTTTGGTTCCTGTTCCCTCCTAAAGAAGACAAGCAAGACAGTGAGCTGACATGGGCTGGCATGGAAAACTGACACAAAAGTTGACGCAATGAGACACAAAGAGGGAAACACAATGAGAGACACAACAAGCAGGGAGCAGATGTAGCTAAAGTGATTGGGTGCCTCCCTCCCACAAGGGAGGTCCCGAGTTTGGTTCCCAGAGAGCACACAATGAACAGACACCGAGAGCAGACAGCGAGCACAAACAATGGGGGAAGGGGGGTAAGAAATAAATAAGTAAAATAAATCTTTTAAAAAAATAACGGCATTTTTAAAAAAAGTATAGTAATATTAAATGCTTTAAAAATAAGAAGCAAACAAACAAGAGTCAAGAAGAAAATAAGGAACAGAAAATAAGATGGAGCCAGAAGGAGGTTAGTTCATGAAATAGATACAAAATGCATCTGTTCTTATGAGACGTGGGTCACAAAGTTTGCCTTGAACTTGCTGGTACCAACCTAAATAAGGAAAGAGGTCTTGTCTGTTCATGAGGTAAAAAATAGGATAATTGTTAGGAAATGCATAAATATTCCCAACTCCAGAGATCAGGAAGTCATTTTTCAGTGGGTTCTTCCTCATGGAGATGATGTCAGAATATGTAATTGATAGCATTCTCAATTATAGTACACATGGAGGCTCTCCCTCAGAAATATGTTCTGAGGCTGACTAATACTCACCATCTCTACCACTCCCCGCCAAATCTTGCAATTATCTCTTTGGTTTCCTTGTTTACAATTCCCAAGAGGAAAGGAACATCTCTGCCTGCCTGTGGGTCTACTGCCCCATTAACCTTCTTTGGGTGCAGAACCATTTGTACTTGTTCAAACTACCAGTGAACTTTGGACTGGGAGTTGGAGAACTAGATTTTAGTCCCATCCAGTGGACCTTATCCAGTCCCTTAATCTTTTTTGTTTAGTTGCCTCACAGTGAAAATGAATGTACAACCCCTAATCACTTCCTGGGTTGTTGTGAGGACTAAAATCAGATGATGTGGAAGTCAGAAGAATGAAT
This sequence comes from Cabassous unicinctus, assembly GCA_029593785.1. Taxonomy (NCBI): domain Eukaryota; kingdom Metazoa; phylum Chordata; class Mammalia; order Cingulata; family Chlamyphoridae; genus Cabassous; species Cabassous unicinctus. Next base: position 20,692 of record JAQZBX010031334.1, on the reverse strand, counting down.
GCCTTTGGCTTGTGGAAAGATGGTAAATAATAATTTTTTCACTGCTCGCGATCCCCGTACTTTAAAGCTGGTCAAGGGCTTGGGTTTGAGTAAGGAACTCCATTTAATAGTGACCCTAAATTTGTAAAACCAACATTTAGTCTGAATTATAAAGAACTTCCTGGCTTTCTATATTAATATAACACAGTGACTGAAATAATACCCAATTTTAAATTGCTCAATTAAAAATGCCATTAAAATAACACCCAGGATTTAAAGTAAACTTATAAATTGATGTTCTGTGAGACTTTTCCTTTTTTTATTTGTTTCCTGTAAAGCGTAGTTTAAAACAACAACAACAAAAAGTATAACTTTCTCCTATTTTTAGGACCTGGGAAAAGTAGGTATGTGAGTCCTCCTGGGGTTCATTTGTGGCAGTTGCTTTGCTATCAGGGTTTTAAATTAAACCCTCAGGGGTTTTAGATTAGTCTAGACGCTCAACTCTCATTAGCCATAATGCAAGTTACTGTAGGAGTCTCTCTCGCCCACATACAGCGCTGGAAAAATGACCCTCTAACACCATGTTAGTATCTTTCTCTTTGAACTGATTTTAATGGATTTTTTTTTTTTTTTTAAGTGAAGCGTCTCTGTGCAATCCTCAGGGTGATGAAATTGCCAGCAATTCACTGATAAGCATCGGCCTTCATGTTGCAGTGCTCGACCTTCACATGCTAGAAGGGATCCCACCAGGACTGACTTTCTTTTCTGGAAGACACGCTTCTCTTTTATTTAGTTTCAAATGAAACCATTTTTGTTTCCCCCTCCCTTTCCTCCCTCCCTCCCTTCTGTCCACAGCTCAGCCTCCTGATACAATAATGAGTACATAGTAAATACTCAGCACTAATATAGTTCTGAAACTACTGAAACGTTATGAAAAGTAGTTATATTAATTTAAACTACTTGTTATTCTCAGTACAATCACCTAGTAACCAACTAATGAATTGTTTGACCAAATAGATGTTTTCTTTAAATTGTGCCTATGTAAAAGCAATCTAGTTTACATAGATTATATCAAGTTTAACAGATTTTTATCAAGTGTAACATTTATTTTTTTCTAATTATAAGAAAATCTGCCCATTATAGAAAATAAAACGTCTCTAATCTCATTATCCAGAAATAATCCTTGCTGAAATTTCAGTTTATTCTTTCTATTTTTTTCCTTTGTTCATATGTTTCTCTAGACAAGTGGGATCATAAAATATGTAGCATTTTATAACCTTTTTTTTGTTTATTGATATTTTATGAGGTCTTAATATAGACTGAATATTGTAATTTTCAATGATGGTATAACATTGTACCATATGGCTCTACTATAATTTGTAATTTACTATTATCTTTTCAACCTTTATATAATGAATATTTTGGCACAGGATCTTTGATCATATCTCTGATAAATTTCCCAAACTGAAAACACTTGTTTAAATGCTATGAATTGTTTAAATTGACTAATATTCCCAAATTTGTTTTCCACCAGTAGGGCAAAAGAGTAATCATGTCACTAAACCATCATTAATTTTAAGAATTAGATTTTGGGGTTTGTTCTATCCTTTGCCAAGTTGATAGATTTTATAATCTTATTGTTTCCATTTGTAGTATCTAATTGCTAGTGATGTGAACCTTTAATATATTTACTAATTATTTTTTTCAGTAAATTGTTCATAATCTTCTGGTCATTTTTCTATTGAGGTATTTTTTTTAACTCAGTTTGTTAGGGATCTTTTAGAAATTAACCCTCTGCCTGTCATATTTGTTGCACATAGTATTGCTACTTTGCTTCCAGCCTCTTCAGTTTGCTCACATTGTTATTGACTTACAAAAATTTTAATCTTTTTAAAAAATTTTTTATTTTTTTAAAAAGATATTTAAATTACATAAATATTACATAAAAAAATATAGGGAACTCCCATATGCCCTGCTCCCCACACCTCCCACATTACCCCCATTAACAACATCCTTCATTAGTGTGGTACATTCATTGCAATTGATGAACACATTTTGGAGCATTGCCACTGCTTGGTTATAGTTTACATTGTAGTTTACACTCTCTCCTACGCAATTCTGTAGGTTATGGCAAGATATATAATGGCCTGTATCTGTCATTGCAATGTCATTCAGGACAATTCCCAAGTCCCAAAAATGCCCCCGTATTACATCTGTTTTCCCTCTCCCTGACCTCTGAACCTCCAGTGGCCACTGCCTCCACATCAATGATATAAGGTCTTCTATTGCTGGAATCACAATAAGTCTATAGTAGAATACCAGTAAGTCCACTCTAGTCCATAGTTCATTCCCCAATCCTGAGGATTCTGGGATGGTGATGTCCATTCCACCTCTAATTGAGAGGGGGCTTCAGTCCCATATGGCCAATGGATGAGACTTTCTTGCTTGCAGTTGTAGGCTCTCTTGGTTCCTTAGTATGGCGGTTGTCCATCATCACCTCCTTGTTAGTTGTCCTGGGTGAGTCCAATGAACTGGAGAGTAGGTGTTGCAACTCCACTGAGGCTCAGAGCCTAGATGGCACATGGACAGTCCAAAGATTCCAATCTCTTGAATGTACACCTACCAACTCCAGCACCAATTATAGGTTCAAATAGAAGGGACCGAAGAACCATGTATAGAGAAACTACAACTGAGTCCAATTCTGTCACACTGGGGAGCACAAACCCCAAAGTAAGGCCCATGGTTAAGGCACCAAACTCATGAGCTATCTGCTCTGACCATGGTGCCTGGGTGTCTCCAGAGTCCTCAGGAGCCCCACTATTTAGGGATAGTGTCTAATTTAGCAGTCAATGAGATCCTGCTGAGACATGTATAAGTGTAACCTCTGGCATGACCTCCCGACTCACTTTGAAGTCTCTAAGCCATATAAATTGATTTGTCTTTACCTTTTCCTCCTTTTGGTCAAGGTCTTTTTCCAGTTGCGTTGCTAGTTAGTGCTTGGTAGTAATCCCTTGGTGCCAGGGAGGCTCATTCCTGGGAGTCATATCCCATACTGGGGGGAAGCTATTGCATTTATATGCTGAGTTTGACTTAGAGAGAGGCCACATTTGAGCAACAAGGAGGCTCTCAGGCAGCAACTATTAGGCACCCTATAATACTATGCTAAGTTTCAATTTTTTCAAGAGAAAAGGGTCATAAGCGCAATCTTCAATATCAAGGGTCCGCCAATGGACCATCCTCCTTTACTCGCCATTGCCTCTGTACTTGGGGGATTCTTGCCGTTCCATCAGAGAATGTAGCAGAGCTCTCCAGGATGGGAATTCAATATTCTTTCAGTTATTGTATGAAATTGTGTGCATTTCTACCCACTGTGACAATGCCCCATGGACATTTGAACAGAGTTATATGCCTTGTATGTATGCCCAGGTGAACCTCCTCCTATGTATCCCCCTTCCCTCTGACACCCCACACAAATGGTCCTCTCCTACCACAGTTATAATCCAAAACTTCTTCAAAAATGAAGCCAATAAAATAGCCAAATACAATTAATAAGAAAATGAAATGATAATGATAGTTTTAAAAATAGGAAATAAAATACAATAAAAATAAAAATAAATAAAATTTGGGACAATAAAAAATAATGAAAAAATTAAAAAAAAATTTTTTTGACATTTTGCCTTTCGTCACTGTAATATATCTGTTGTCCTGTATGTATAGTGTCATTTTCTTCCATTTATTCCTCCAATGTCTTACTTTTTTAATTTCGTCTTCAAAGAAGTTTTAGGTCACAGCAAAGTCACGTGCAAAATACAGGGGACTCCCATATACTCTACATCCTCCCCCTTTTCCCCCTTCCCCTATTAATAACATTTTATTTATGGATAGTACATTGGTTACAATTGATGTACAAATATTGGAACATATCTACAAATTATGGTCAGTGGTTTACATTATGGTTTACATTTTGGACTATATACTTTTATAAATTTTGATGAAACTTAACATGGCCTGTATCCATCATTGCAAGATCATGTAGAACCCTTCCATCACCCTCACAATGCTGCCTGTTCCATCTATTCTATTCCTTCCTCCCCTTCCCCTCAGGACCCACAACAACCACCAGGCTTCACTCTTTGCAGGACTAGATTCATAGTTACTTGAACAACACTGAGGACTTGACACACTGGTCTGTCCTCTCGTATTGGGCAGAAATTTTAATCTATTGTCATTAAGTTTATCATCTTTGTTATTTGTGAGTTTTCCCATTGCTTTTACAATTAGGTCTGTTTCTATCCTGAGATCAGTTAAATATTTGTCTATTTTCTTGTGTTTTTTAATGATTTTTTTTTTCTTTTACTAGTCTACTATAACCAAGAAATTCATAGTACTTCATAGGCATACTTTAAAAATTCACTTTATCTTTCTGGCAACTCTTTGAAGGCAATAGAGAATACTATCCCCAACTTATAAATGAAGAGGTTGGGTATGTAGCAACGAACCAGATAGTATTGTTCTAGAAGCAGAGTGGTGTTTTTGAATTCTAAAAATAATAATACAAGTAAAGTTCTTCTTTATTGAACTCTGAAGGAGGTCATTCTATTATTAATTGCTAGTTTTACATATTTCCTGCATAAAGGTAACACTGAAAAGGTAGATCTTAGGGAATGCGGCAAGGTAGGAATGTGCCTTCACAATCAACAAAGATTTTATATGCAGTATGATGTTATGTGTTAGTTTACATTCTACATTATGTTTAATATAATTGTCATATAAAATGTATTCTCTAATATTATAATTTCTTGAAAATGATAAACCATACATGGCAATTCCCAGCTAACCAGATCATTTTGTTAAGCTGCAGAGTCTGCCCTTTGACCTTTGATGAAGAACAAAAAAGCCACAGCAATAGCAGTGGGTCATCTGCCTGCTGACCTAGGAAGGCAAATGAAGAGGACAAGAGAAACAGCCCATTTGTGCTGATTCTGGTGCTTTCTGAAAACTGGTATTTGGTGGATGAGGGAGAAAGCCTAAGGATATATGAAGGGTACGGTGGGATTGCACAGAAAAGCTATTTAGTCATAATTAGCAAAACCACTACCTATTGAAGTAGTAAGAGTAGGGGAAGATGTCTATTACAAATTCTGTACTTTTTGCTCTATTCTCAGTCCTGAATGGCCTTTATCAGTTCTTAGAAATGAAATTAACTTTTAAAAATGCCTAAATAAAAATATATTTAACCTAACCCTAATGTAGCCTTGAATCTTGATTGTTCATAACAGTTTGCCCACTTTTTGTTGTTTAAAAATGCTTTTGAATTGTTTGGCTTAACAACCTCCTGGCATGTTTTAATGGCCAAAACTCAACAGAAATTGAATTAAAGAATTCCCGCTGTCTGATGTGACTTTGAACATGAAAGGGTTTTGAAGGTAGGAGGCTGCTATCCATCCGCTGTGTGGTAGAGTTCCAATTATTTTTTATTTAAAGGGAGTTGAAGTATACATTTCAAATGAGTCCCCAATTTATCGATGTCCTTATTATAACTTGGATGCAATTGTTCACTCCTACTCTACTGATCCCTGTCATTGTACCAGCTGTGAGAACATAAATTCAGTATAAAGATATCACCCCACAGCCAGGGTTCTGCCTGTAAAGCTAAGCGATCATTAATTTATTTATTAACATTACTCATAGAACACTTATATATGCTATGAGACTTTCTAAGCATTTGGCAACAGATATTAATTCATTTAATGCTCATAGCAATCCTATGAGATAGGTAGTCTTAGTAACCTCATTTAATAGATGAGGAAATGCAATACTCAGAATATAATTAATCTGGATTACACAGCTATTGAGTAGCAGGGCCAGGTTTCAGACCCAGATGGCCTGACTACAGCATCCCTGCTCTAAAGAGGTGCTCCAAGGGAATCATTAGAAATTTGGGGGGAAAAAAAAAATATATATATATATGTATATATATATGCATATACATATATGTATATATACACATACACACACACACGTAGATATTGCCACTCTTGGAAAATATGGCTACTTAAGGTAAAAATGCTATTTATGTTAACACATAGATTTATAGATTTATTATTTTAAATAAATATTTGAGAATTTTCTAAGTTTATTTCAGATTGAATGTTGATATAATCTACATAAACAAAAGTTCTTTAGTGTCATCAGAAATTTTTAACAGAGGTGCAGAAAACAAAAGGTTTTCAAACTGCTCCATGAATCCCTGTGCATGCTTCCTCACTCTTTTGCCTCCCTCTTTCTTTTTCCTTCTTCCACAATCCACTATTTCTGCTTTAATTTTCATTTAAAAGACAAATAAACACACACACACATGAGCTTTATTTCCTAAGGGAGAAGGTGATTTTGGACACAGAGGCAATATCATAGGGCCAAACAGTATAAGCTTTGAGCCCAGGGCCTGTGTGTGAATCCCAGCTCAGCCAGGCCTTGGCAAGTTACTTAACCTGTTTTTCCTTTCGGTTACCTCATACTTGAAAGGGGAATTATAATACTAACCTCATTGGATTCTCATGGGCATCCCATAAGTTATTTATGCAAAATGCCTAAACTATCCTTGGTACGTATCACAGGAAGGGTTCGAATGTTAGCTATATCATTGTGGATAACTTCCTATTCATTACGATAGCTGTAGAAGAGTTGAATGTGATTTTTGTGCTCCATAAGTTTTAAGTATTTTTTTTCCCTTTTTGTGAACACTTTTTTATTAAAACATAAACTTCCCTTTCTAGTTTGTTTTCTTTAGCAGGTCCAGGACTATGAAAATGGACATTTTCTTTATTGTGTGGTTAGTTCTCTACGGGGTGGAGTTGCTATCAGAAAGCATTTCTCTTCCTATAAATCCATAAATACTGATGCTTATACTGTCATCCCTCCTTCCTGCCTTAATTGCCTCAATTGCTTGTAGTTCATATCCTGTAAACATCTAGATTTTCCTTCCTCCCCATGTCAAGTTTTGCTGTCTGCATTCTGTGCTGTGTCTGCACTGGTGGCTCCGCAGCTTTCCTGACAGCTGTAGGCAAAGTTGCCTCCCATTCCAGGGCCCAAGTTTTCCTCACAGTTTCGACTCATGCTAGGATCCTATTATCCTTGCCCAATTGTTGGTTTCTCAAGCTGCTCCGCTTCTGCTCCAGGGCAGAGTTTTTCCCCACGTACCGCTTGCCTGACTGTTGGAGTCTGTAGTGGACACTCCCTTGTTCGCCTTGCTTCACCTTGCTGGCAGCAGTTCTCTTTCCCCCCTGGGGACGAGGTGACCAGGTACATTTTATCCTGCAAGGCAGCCTCTACTCATATGCTCTTCTGACAGATTAAGGCCTGTCTTCCCACCAGGGACTCCTCAGAGTGAGACACCAAAGACTAGTGGCAGTGTAGGCAGCGGAGAGAGAGTTCTTGGCGTCCAGGGATGCCCTTAGCATCTTAGTGTCTGCATGATTGTGCTGAGAGGGCTTCAGTGTCTCCTAATGGATCTGGAAAGTTTCCTTTCCTGTTACAGACTTCCAAGTTGCCTTATTGACATCTTGCAATAAAGACGGGAGGATTTTAAACTTAAAGAGGAATCTTATCTTGCCTATTCTTAACTGAAAAACATTTCCCCTTTATTTTTTTTTTAACAAAGGAGGAAGATAAATTTGCAAATAAAATATTTTGAACTTTGCTTATTTAGACTTCTCCTGCCAAAAAAGTTATGAGATGACTTACAAAATTACTTACAATGCAACAAATTTATTTTGATTAAAAGTGAGAAATTGGGATGGGGGAAAATATCTAGGATATTCCAAATGTATAGGAATATAATTTTCAAAATAAAAATAATTCAAACCCAAGGACAAGCTGAAAAAAACAGTTCCATGAGATAAACAGTGTTTTATCTGTGATTCAAGTGTTTTCACGTGATTCATTTCAAGTAACACATTTCTGGCAAGGACACCAAATAGGTGATGTTGTCTTCCTTCCACTGCATCAAGTCAGGTGCAAAAGGCCATCCAAATCACTGTTGGCGATACCAAATCAACCGCTTGGTTAGACAGTGACTGTCAGATCACCCTTCTGTAAGAGACACATTTTTTCCTTCTTAATATGTAGTGGGGTGAGATTATATCCAGCTGTATTAATATTATGACAGATATTTCTTTGATTGCCAGGAGCTTAAAAATAAAAAGGAAAGAAAGGAAATAAGAAGGAAAAAAGAAGAAAACACTTTTCCCAGTCTTTTCAGATTGACCTGTGCAAGTGCTCTCCTTCAGGGCTCATCCATACAATGAGTTTAGAGAACAGCTCCAGGCCAAAGAGTAGAGACCACCCTGATCCTTTCTATAAATATGTCTTGTCTTGGGCATGAATATTAGGCCCTAAGGATTTCCCCATTTACATGGTTCCAATTTCAAATGTCCCCCTTCACTAGGGAGCAGTTTCCTTATGTTCCTTAGCACTGTACTATATGTAGTCTAGCCAGAAATCCCTTGCTCCAGACAGCACTGCTTGACTGCTTTCTCACAACGTTTTGTAGGAGAGCTCTGTGAGCTGCCCTCTACATGCAAGGCAAGCTTTAGGATGATGAGTAGCCTCAGGCCATCACCAGACAGATTGGGCCAGATATACATGCTCCCAGTATGTGCACAAGGGTTACTCACTAGAACCAGAACCTGGGGTCCACAGAGGATGCATAGGCTTGCTCCACACTGAGCTGGTGAGGGATGGGAGAGGGGCCAGCCAAGGTGCCACAAGATCCTACTGCTTTTTAGTAACCCTTTTCTTGATTTTGTGCCTTCCCTATTACTTCAGTCCTTTATCTCTTTCATGGACCTTTAAGAAAGATGTTTCTGCCAGCTCTTGCTGGTTGTTCAAAGCTGCTTTGGGTAGACAGATCCCTGAAGTGTCACATTCCACCATCTGCCTATGTCCTTTTGACATGATCCTATTAGTCTTTGAGCATTTTATTGTTTCCTGGCACAATATGTTTTAAGTTTATTTTATACTTTCCCTGCTCCAGCCCTATTGTTAGCTATTTCCAAAGAGCTTGGCTTATTTTAGTAGAGAATGGTGTTTAGAAGCCAAGAATGGGGTGCTAGGTGTGCTCATTGCTATGGGGATAACATTTTCTCTAGGCCCTTTTAGTGGAGGGACTAGAAAATGTGTTAGATGTGTATGTAATTTCATTCTGATACCTCCATTAAAATTCAGCACTAAGGGGGTTCTTCCTAACATCCCTCCCCATTTCATAATAGTATTTTCTTTCTCTTATTTGCTGTACAGCACTACAGTACTCTCAAAATAATTTCATAATTACACCGACATTTGTATCTTTATAATCCAAAGCTGAGCTCTCTGCATGGAAAGCATCTTTAATGATACCTTAGATTTTTTCCTAATTATAACTCGATTGGCTTGAAACACACAAAACAAAGTTTGTGAACCCAGAAGAAGACATTCTGAAAGGTGAAGACCATTTCTGTGATTCTCAGTTAGATGGAATTGTGGTAGTGGTTATAGTTGAAATTTATTGAAGGATTACTGTGTGTCCAGCATGGTTCTAAGAACTTTTCATGTTTCATCTTTTAATCCTATAAAAACCCTTTATTATGGTTACTATTATATTTTTCATTTCACAGGTAAAAAAGCCTTATGCAAAGTTGCACTGATAGTAAGGGATAGACATGTAACTCAAACTCCCTACTGATTCTAGAGTCCAAATTCTTAACCTCTACACTATACATGTGTTTTAAAATTTTAATAATAAAAATAGCTGCTCAAATCTACCTTAATTTTCCCTATCAGAAAACTTTTCATCCTTTACTGGTATTACTTCTCTGCTTGTCTTTCACGTAAATGTAAGATCTGAGAGGCTAAGGACCATATTTCTATCCTTTGTTACTGAATCTGCAGTACATAGTACAGTAAGTGATGCATAAAAGCACTCAGTCAAATTTCAATTAATGACAGAATATTCACATTCCTATGTACCAGATATTGTGATAAAACCTTACATTTCTTATTTCTAATTCTTAAAGCAATCCTATAGAATAGGTATGCATGTCTATATTGTGAGATCAAGAAACAGGTTGAATAAGGGAACCTGATTATCCAAAACTGTTCAGCTAGTAAATGCCAGAGCTGGAACTTGTACCCAGCTCTCTTTGGCCTGAAAGCTTACTCTTTATTGTCTACCATGAGATCTCCTTTTTTTCTGACGAAATTCTTCCCTGTCCAGTTTATTGGTACTATCCCTAGTGGAATGGTAGGTATTTGACTGACTTTATCTTAAAAAAAAAAAAAAAAAA
>JAQZBX010031334.1:0-10291 GCA_029593785.1 Cabassous unicinctus | reverse complement strand
AGTTGACCTTTTTTGGGATTGCAGAATATATGAAATTGAATTTGAATTTCAGGTGAATTATGAGTTGTAGACATTGCACATAGATCCTGGCTTAAGTATGCTTGGTTTTCAATGCCATTGCAGTCTTTCCTTTCTCCAAGCTGCCCTACTCAGAGATCTGATTTCCTTTTGTTGTCCTCCATCTCTTGTATTCCACAATTCTGACCTTTCTTTTGAGTTCCAAAATATTTTGTTACTGAAGCTGTGATTTCATTCATTGTCAGGAGACAAAGGTAAAGGGAGTACTAGTAATTCATGGGATGGGTACTCCTGATTTTTGGCCTTACCATGCTGTAGAGTGACGCTTTTGGGATTTGTTTCGCTTCCTGGCAGCTCTGTGAATGGTAATGTTGGTAAAGTTTGGGTTGGTAGCAAGGCCTCTTAACCAGATACACAGAATATTCAGTGAAAGAAGAAACTATAAGAAAATGAGGAAAATATCTCCTCCACTCCTTAGGAAGGAAGACTATATTCATAATGTTAAAGAGACTCATTGGGCAGGTTTCTGTGAAAATGAAATTTATCACTCTCAAAAGAGGGTGAATGATGATTCTGGATGACTAGTGTAGCCACAGAAAAGTCATCTGAAGGTAATAAAATGTAAGTGTGCTTAAAGGATTACTTAAAGTGGACATAATTTTTAAGTCATCCATCACTTGCAAAAGCAAAAACAGCAGTAGTAGTTTACATTTCATTGTAGGTTTTAAATGGTGTGCTAGGACAATAAACAAATGTCACTGGACATTTTACAAATTCCATATGAAATGTGATAGTAGGAAGCAGTATAGTGGATGTCTTGAGATTGTGGATTTGAGAGCACATTCACACATTGGTGTGAATCCCAGTACAGCCATTTATTATCTGTGTGACTTTGGGCAATTTAATTATCCTCTTTGAGAATCACCTTCCACTTTTGTAAAAGTAGGTTGAACAGTTATGAGAAGCAGGTTATAGAATCCAAAGGGAAAGCTGAACAACAGCAGGCCTTAGGAATTAATGAAATTTGGGCACCTCTGGGGATTCTGGTTGCAGGAATGACAGTCTCCTCAGGATGCTGCCACTGAAATGATGCAGCGCCAACCTCTGTGTGTCCCTGTGTCATTCAGAACTGCCCAAGAGTAAAATTCCCAGAATAGACCATCTGTTTGGCTAGCCTGGATCTTTTGCCTAGGTAGGTGAGATACTTTGCTTGAAAGCTCTACCAGGACTCTTGCGACAGGGGAGCAGGAATAGCCCCTAAAGAATCTGGGAGGAAATGGAAGCTTCACTAATGGAGACCACGGATAACTACTCTAGGGGACTAGGGAGGGGACTTGAACCAGAGATTTGTGTGAGTATGTGTATGTGTACATGTATGCATTTGTGTAATAGCTTTCTTTACTTCATGAACCAGGTGTGGAATTAGATTTTTTTTTTAAATTTAAAAACAAAATACATAAGGTTTTGACATAATGACAGCTAGGATTTCTAGTTGTCTATTTCAGAAGCTAAATTGCGATATTATAAGCCATTATTCCAAAGATTGTTGAAAGTCTTCTTTGAGAAATTATTATCCAAATCTCATGGAGCAGGAATAGAATTTGAGCTAACTCAGAGGTAGAATTTTTGCAATTTTGAGGTACTTTATATACTATTGAGATTACCATGATGTCTATATAGTTATTTTCTTGTTCTCATCTTTTCTAAAAAAAAAATGATATAAATTATTTTATAGGAAGCAATTTAAGTTGAATTCTCTAACCATATTGCTATTAGTCTACCTATCGTTAAGTTTCCTCCTAAGATTCACAACTTGGACAAGTGTGATTTATGTATACACTGTTATTCCCTAATGAAATTTTCCATCTGTAACATTGGTAGCAGGCAGTTTAATTTACCTACCTTTATGGATTATTTTAAAATTGTGAAAAATAATTGATAAACCAAGTCAAATTCATAAATCAGACATATCATTTTTTATATTCCCTCTTTATTATAAGAAATATCACTTCATGTGTGGCAGCATTACAGAATATCCCTCCTGCCCTCATATCCAATACTATACAGGGTTGGCCTTTGCTGGTTTTACTTCCTAAATATCACAAATCCTCCTATTTCTCTGATTTCTACTACCAGCACCTAAATCAAGCACGAGTATTCCTCACCTGGATTATTTATTGCAATAGCCTCCTGACTCGCCTTCCCACATTTATTCAAACTTCAATTCATTTTCCATGTAGTGATCAGAAAATTCTTTTTAAAACACAGATATGATCACAGAATCCCTTACCTCATCCTCATTGAAAAACCTCTGATGACTTCCTTTTGCATTCAGGATAAAGACTCGCCAGTTTTTTAACGTGGCCTGCAAAGGTTTCTGGTCTTTCTCCAGTCTTTTTCTCCAGTCTTACATCATACAGGCCTCCCTTCCCTCTCCATCTTCCAGCCATAGCAGCCCCTTCTTTTCCTCCACAAAGTCATGTTCCTTCCAGCCAGGAGGATTTTCACATTGTCCCCTCTGACTGGAATGTTCTTCCACTGACTCTTTACCTCACTATCCATGCCAGCTCACATGTCCCTTCTTCTGGAAAGTCTTCTCTGACTCCCAACTCTTGACCATCTTCCTTTGTTACATGCTGTAATGGAACCATGTTTCTAGCATTTATCTGTTTGTAATTGTACATCTGCTAGAGTGATCATGTGATTGCTCTCTGCTTCCTCTAGACTGTGAAAGCAAGGACTGTGTCTGCTTTTCTCTCACCATGACAACCTCAGGACACTGTTTTGCATGTAGTAAGTACTCAGTAATTATTTATAGAATGAATGAAGGAAGATTTATGAATAGTGCATCAGTCAGCCTTTCTAGGGTAACGAACAACTCTGGAATCTTGGTGGCTTCCTAGCAATGTTCATCTCTTGCTCACAGGTCTGTAGGTCAGCTGTGGTTCTGTTGGGCTCAGCTGGGCTCAGCCAGTTTGGGGTCTGCTTCATGGGTCTTCTCATCCTGAAATCCAGGCTAAAGAAGCAGCCAGTATCTGGAATGTGTTGCTCCCATGGTGGAGGGCAGTAACTCAGGCAGCTTTAGCAGACCACATCGCCACTGTTAAAGCTTTTGCTTGGAAGAGCCGTGTGTTATATATACTTATGTTCCAGTAGCCAAAGTAAGTCTTGTGGCCATCCTAATGTCAATGATGTGGAGAAGTGTACTCCTTCCACAGCATGGGTAAGGGGAGGATGAATATTTGGAGAGGAAATAGTGCTTTCTACCATAGAGAATTAATAAATTTGTCCAAGATTTTAAGACAAAGAAATATCTGTCTCCAGTGCTAACTCTAAAGCAACAGATTTGCCAAACACAAAAGAGTACCTGTAATATAGAAAAATATAGTATAAATTTCTCCAAGGTGACCAGTGTTGAAGAGTTGGGGTTTAAAAAATGATATGAGCTTTAGACTTGTTACTAGATCCTGTGAAATACATCTATCCCTTAGCACCTACCTGCTACTCCCAAAACAGTACTGTGTGAAAAGAAGACAATAGTTATACATACTTTGTAACAATTATTTATGGACTACATCATTATTACTAACTATATAAAAAGAAGCTATAGATAATACATAAAGCTCAATTCTATTTTCAAGATAATTATCAGAAAATACCATCAAGCATTCACATTTCACTCCTGGTTTTGTTGATAAATTGGAAGAAAATAAGGTTAATGATAAAGTTAGTTATAGTTATGAAATTGCCTGAAAATGAGAAGTAATCAAATCTGACTTTTGCAAATGGCCTAATGGCCTCTTCTGCAAAAAACTAGGATGGGTTGGCATGAGAGGGCCATACTTGGTAGCCTTGGGGTTAATGTCATCATATTAAAGCTTGTTAAAATTAGAAGATGATGATATAGAAGTTTTTTATAATTTGGAAAGAGCCCTTTGTCCATGCATGTAAACGCCATTAGATGGCAGAAATCTAAGGGTTTTTCAGCATCTTGGCCAGGACAATCAGCAGAGGATTTGGGCAGCTCTCTGAGATTTACCACAGGAAAAATAGCAATCAAATAAAGAGCCCAAATAATATGCTTTCCTCACCCACAGTCTGATTATCATAGAGTGATAGAGCTGGAAGAAACCCTGAGAGATGATTTCATTCAAAAGCAAAGTGAAGGGGTGTGTGGATATCTATGTAAGAGACAATGTGGTCCTCCATTAGATACAAGGAGCTAAAAACATTTTTGTAACTTGTCATAGGTTTTAGGGAATATTTTACCTCTAATAACTTTTATTGAGCATTTAGTATGTTCAGCTTGGTGCTCTGCATTTATGAAGTTAGTCATGATATCTTGCTAACAACCTGTTTTACAGATGATTAAACAAAAAAGAGGTGAAAATTATTTTAGCTGAGCAGAGGGCCTGGCTTATAAGTAAAAATTCAATAAATGTGCTGCATATTAATCTAAATCTTGCTTTTTTAGACCCACATTGATTCTGTATCTCTCAGAGTCCCAGCAGGCAATCCGTGGCACACTCAATAGTCTTAGCTGAGAAGGGCCTCTTTACAAAGGAACCATTTATAGAGGTACCCCCTATAGTAAGAGTGTAGCAGTTCCCACCCCCAGGTACTAAGGGGAGATAGGAGGGAAGAGTAGCAGAACCAGGACGGGAAGAGGCATGTGGAGTCACTTTTCTGTGAGAGGAGCTGTGACCTTGGGTTAGAAGGGCACAGGCAGCTCGAGGCAACTTCTCAGGCGATTGGCCAGGAGAATAAAAACCTTGACCTCAGCCTCCTTCCTCCTTCCTGGCTCTGTGAGGGTTCCCCATTGGCAGAAACCATCAGGTATGGGCCCCATTGCTGTGTGACTCAGCTTTCCAGAGCAGAGTTCAGAATGGAGAAGGGACTAAAGTGGAGGAGTAAACCTAAGGTATGACACCTTTAAACTGCCGAGGGGTTAAAGAGTGTCATTGAAGAGGTGGTGTGACTCCAGAGCCTGAACTGTGCTAGGCCACTTGGATAATAGTGGAATAAAGTGGGAAATAGGTTCATTTGATACATGTGATAATAAGCAAACATATCTAAGGATCTCATTTCTAAAGGAGTTTTCAAAATTGGTGGGTTTTATATATTTTCTATGAACCTTTAACATTAACTAATGATAACAGCTACCATTTATTGAACCGTGACTTATTTAGCTAACTGCCTTTACATATTACAAATGAGGAAACCTAGGCTAGGAAAGTAACCTGTCCAAGTTCACCCAGCTAATAAGTGGTATAGTCTAAACATAACTGAGGCCAATCTAATTGCAATGCTCATTTCCTTAACCCTCTAATTTCAATTCTAGAAATCTGCCATTTAAAAACAGCCATATTAGGGAGCAGATGTAGCTCAAGTGGTTGAATGCCTGCTTCTCATGTCTGAGGTCCTGGGTTCAATTCCCAGTACCTTAAAAAAAAAAAAAAAAAAAAGTTTTGGGTTCCAGATGGATTTATGTGAGCTGTGTTGTTTGTTTCCTGGTTTTACAGCTCATGATCTAAATAAGTAGAGAGAAAATGGATGTCCAAGAGAAGCAGGCTTTCCTCCTGAGTCCTGATACTTGGCTCATCCTGATAGCATCTTTCTGACATATAACACTTTGATTTATACCTTGAATTCAAAGATCAGCCCCTTGAACATAATGTAGTTATTCCTTTTCCTCAAACTTTGAAAAACATGTAAATTAAATCACTGCTAAATTTGATTCCTATGATTGGGTTTACCACAGGGCAGGAAGGCTAGCCAGCCATGTAAATAAGTTATATGACTTTTGGGCACCATTTCATCCTTTTCACAAATTATGTTTTAAAAACATTTCTGAAGCATATTTTCTCTTTTGAATTAATCTTCTTCATTATTTTGCTAATTGCTTTCTCATCCGGAGTTGTGCTTGAGAACAGGGATTATGTGCTATCACTGAAGCTCTGAAAGCTTCATGAGACTCTTCAGATCAATATATTGTATTTGGCAGCCCTTTTATAGACTTTATTATGCAATTATTTTATAATTAACAAATGATCGTGATGTGAAACATTTGGGTTATTATAATAAAGACAAACTACTCACTGAGTTGACTTACTTACTCAGATACTATTTTGTTGAACCAGATTTTCCTTTATAGTATAATTGAAATTGGTGATTGTGAGTATTGTTGGTTATCAGGTATGCTTATGTTTTGAGAGCATACTTAACAATTCTTTTTTTCTGATCATTTGTGCCATTAGTCATTTATTTGTATAGTAAAATTAACCTTACTTTATTTTATAATCTGGTTATGTCACTTAAAATAGGACTTGTTTTCATTTTCTTAGAAGTGAATACCACATGTACTTATTATGTATTTATGGAGTAAACATTTAATATTCTTAATGTTTTTTAATTTACAAAAGTAAGAAGATAGTGAAAAGGGCTGATGACCACATTATCCAGAGATAATCCCTATTAATCTTTTAAAATGTTTTATTTACCTTTCATCTTACCCTAAGCAGTTTTAAGGAAAACTAGGATAATACTCTATGGATAGTGTGAAATTTGTTTTGTTTTGTTTTTTCCATTTCTAATATCACAAGAGTTTTTCCTTATCATTAAAATAATGTTTAACTTCATATTCAGTGGTTTCATAATATTCCTTTAATTATATTTTCCATAATTGATTTACTTCATCTGGTTTTGAAGGTTTAGATTGCTTCTGAATTTTCACTATTGCAGGGTCATGCTGCGCTAAACATCTTTGTACACAAAGCTTGGCTACATTTAGAATTTTTATCATAGATTTCTACAATTGAAATGGGAGGATGTGAACATTTTATAGTTCTTAAGAGAACTGTAAGTTCTCTTAAGTTCTGGTAAGTTCCTTGTTAGAAGTCTTGTAAAACTCATGTACCCATAAGCAGAGTAGAAAGACATGTAATTATTATATAATACATTGAATAATAGTTGTTATCTTAATATATGGTAATTTTATAAGTGAAACTGGCATCTTATGGTAATTTGATTTATTTGAACTTTTATATCAGGCAATATCAGTTTGTCAAAGACAGACAGTTTAAATAGGAATATTCATTATTTTTTTCCTAACACTTTTATTGAGATATTCATATGCAATGTAATTCACCCCCTTAAAGTGTTACCATTAAATGGCTCTTGATATTTTCTCAGGGTTGTACAAATACCACCACAATCAATTTTAGAACATTTTCAATACCCTAACAAGAAACCCTGTACCCGTTAGCAGTCATTCCACATTTCTTTTCAACCTCCCCAACCCTAGGCAACCACTAATCTCCCTTCTGTCTCTATGATTTATCTATTCTGTACATTTCATACAAATGGAAATATATCAATGGAATATGTTTCACTTGTCATAATGTTTTCAAGGTTCATCCACGTTGTAGCATATATCAATCAGTACTCCATATCTTTTCATTTCTGGATGACATTCCACTGTATGTATGTAACACATTTTAATGATCTATTCTTTAGTTGAGTTGATGGAAATTTGGGTTCTTTCTACTTTTGAACTATTATGAATGGTAATTTGACTGCTATGAATATTTGCATACAGGTTTTCCATGAATATATGTTTTCATTTCTCTCAGGTATTCGTTTCTCTTAGGAGTAGAATTGACGAGTCATGTGGTAACTCCATTTATGACCTTTTCAGAAACTGTCAAACTGTTTTCCAAAGCAGCTGCACCATTTTATATTCCTACTAGCAGTGTATGAGGATTCCAGTATTTCTCTGTATTTTTGCTGACACTTATCTTTTTTATTAAGCTATCCTAGTGGGTATGTTGTGATATCTCATGTATTATATTTTTAAATAAAGGCTAATTCTTTTAAAATGAAATATATACACACATACACACATATATAATTTGACATGTCTCATCTAATATTTAACTTTTCCTTGTCAGCTTAACTTAAATCCTTATCAAAGCTTTAATGATAGTTTGTCTTCAGTTGTCATGATAACACTATTTTGTCACTGCCATTGGGTTCAGGATCTAGCTGTCTGCTTTGTTTAGTGCCTAGCATGGTGTGTGGCACACAAGGGGTGCTAAAGAAGGGTTTCTTAAATTATTAAATTAAGACATTTTCATGATGTATGATGTTACTGTGCTAAGCACTTGGGGAATTGCTGAGAAAAAAATGCATACCGTGCTCTCTAGAACTTTACAGGATCCTTGGGGGGGCTAAGACCTAAACATGTGAAAAAAGTGACTTCAGGATGAAGTGTTTGATTAGATGTCAAATGAGATCAGCCACAGATGCCACAGGAAGATAAGAACATTCTGTGCTGCTCAGGGTTATCCAGGATGGCTCCTTAGAGATAAGGCCCATATGTTGGCTCAGTTCATGGTGCCCAGATCTTCATTCCTCGGTGGCCACTGAGACAGTTACTTTTGGCCAGTTGTGAAAATTAATAATATTTTCCAGGCTGCTTGGGTTAATACTTGAGAAGGCCTTAGTTGTTTTACTCTTCTTATGCTCTAAGATCCAAACTCTTGTCTGAGACCAAGGTCCTGAGATAACCACTGAGCGTAATAACTCCTATCAATTTTTTACTGACTGTCACACTACCCAATCCATAGCAGGCCAGTTTTCATATTGATGAAACCTAGACCAGCCTGATTGCTGCTTTTCTTAAATCTTTTTGCACTTCTTCTGTTTGTTGAGGTCTCAATAGTGTATCATCATAACATTTGTTTACATAGTTTATATGTATACACCTTATCCAAGAAGTTCCTTGATAGCAGATGCTACACTTTAGGTCTTTGAATACTTTGCACTTATTAGTACTGTGCCACCCATCTAATATGCAGTCATATGAATAATTATAAGTAAAGCATATAGTATCACTTTATCACCTTTCCAAAAGAGAAAAACAGTGATTCCAAAAGTATCTGGCTTCTTGGCATTTCTTCTTAGCATAGATATAAGAAATCTTCATCTAAAATAACTGAGATTCCAGGGCGACTAGATGTTTCCTGATGTGTTGACTGCAAATTCCTGGGCAGTAGTCTACCCCCCACCCCCACCTCAGGGATTCTGAATTAGAAAGTTGAGTGTAGGGACCAGGAATTGGAATTAAAACAAACAAGCAATCAAAACAAAACAAAAAAACACCCCAGATACTTGTGATGCATGTTCATGAACGGACTTTGAGAGACAGTGGCCTGCACAGTCAAGGTACAGGAGAATTACTATGCATCAGTTAATCATGATTAGGAGACGTGGTAAAAATGTGGGTCTGTTAGGATCTCTTAATTAAAAAGAGAAAATATCCATAGAACGGATATTTGTAGGACAGTATGGTAATTCTGGCAGGCTGTCTTTGAATTATTGTTTAAATGTTATGTTTATACATTTTTATAACTCAGATAAATAGTGGTTGCCTAAAACAAGTTATTAAAAAACGTTAAATGTACACTGTAGTCTGGCATCCTTGAATCTCATTTCTTTAAGTCATCACTTTAAAAGGGTGATGAGGAATGGCTTCTCAGGGACCAACCTCTTTTCTAGAATGGCCTGTTCTCAGAGAAGTAAATCAGTTTTCTGCCTACTGGCTCCTCAAATTGGCCTGTTAGTGCCTCTGGCTCACAAGAATCTTAGTTTACTTTAATTCGGTTCAGCAAAATTTGATTAAGTTGCTTGCTGCTATGTGCCAAGGCTTGTGCTAGGTGCAGGGGATGATGTTTTTGAAAAGCCAGTGCTTGCACAATGCTAATTAGGGGCTGGGTTCTGTGTTAGTGCTTTATGTATATAAACTCATTTAATTGTCCCCCAAACCTTGATATTGCTGTGCCTTATCTAGCCTGGGCAGCCAGGTCCTGGGGTCTCTACTCTTCACCACAGGTAATACTGATGAACAAGTGGTCATGGCTTATATTCCATGCAGATTTCTGCCACTGCTCATGTTGGATGTATGTTTTGAAACTCTAGACCAGCACCGTCCACTAGAACTTTCTGTGATTGTGGAAAAATTCTGTAATTTATGTCATCTTATAATGCAGTAGCCAGTAGCCGCATGTGGCTACTGAGCACTGGAAATGTGACTACTATGACACAAGGATTGATTTTTAAATTTAATTTAATTTAGCCATAGGTGCTAGTGACTACTGCA
Source organism: Cabassous unicinctus (assembly GCA_029593785.1). Classification (NCBI taxonomy): domain Eukaryota; kingdom Metazoa; phylum Chordata; class Mammalia; order Cingulata; family Chlamyphoridae; genus Cabassous; species Cabassous unicinctus. Next base: position 114 of record JAQZBX010031334.1, on the reverse strand, counting down.
TTGAACAACCCAATTCCAGATCAGTCTTTTTACTGTTATTTTCACCCATCTATTCTGGGCCTCACTGCTCTCTGGTCCTGCTTGCCCAGGTTTTGGTAGCTGTTCTAATGAATT
>JAQZBX010031333.1:8673-19266 GCA_029593785.1 Cabassous unicinctus | reverse complement strand
TTAACCTCGAGTTCATCACTCAAGAGATGCCATATACTTTTCTTAAGAAGTCACATTTTTCTCCACTTGCTGGTGACCAGATTTCATAAAGTAACATATTTCTAATGAAAGGACTCTGATTGAATTAAACCCTGAAAGTTTATGCAGATTTGGTGTTTGATTACCATCGGCATGGGCTCTTAGCCGGTTGCAGAAGGAAGACCCGCTCCTTGAAAGGGCCCTAGCGTGCAGTTCATAATATTCTTAGAAATAAAATAGTGCACTGCGCTTAGTGGCTTTAATCAGCCTTGACTTTTGATAGTCAAACAATAGCTAACTACAGTAACAACTGCCTTCCAAGGCCTGTCAAGCCGGCCCCTGCCAGAGTGCAGCTTTATCTCCAAGCTGTGTGATTGTTAGAGTCTCAGCACAAAGTCTGGATAACTGACACTTAGCAAGTTTGGTAGCCATTAGCGAAGGTTTATTTTGCTGCCACATTGCTAGTTTTTTTCCATGACATTCTCCTGCTTTGTGTTTTCAGGGGCCTAGGGCCCCGGGGGCAGAGGCTTGGCGTCGGAGTGTGCGGACCGGGTCTGCTGGAAGGGAGCAGCGAGTTGAATAGCCTTTCTTGGCCCTTCTGGCTTTGGGAGGCGAGATTCGCAGATTCGCTGGCGGTTTACAGCTTCCAGCCTGACATTTCGGAGCAAGTGCTCTGAGGGCTCCACCCTGGGTGCCCATCACGCAGCAGGAGAGTGGGAATCCGCATTCCCCACCAGGGGCGGCCCGGGTCGCAGCCTGCTGAGGCCAGAACCTGGGGAAGCGGGCGGGCATGCTTGGCAGAGCCGGTCTCATCCGCTTCAGCTGCCTCATTTCAGATGAAACTGCCCAAGACGCCCAGTGGAAGTCATAAATTACTATCTCATTTAAGTCTCTCTTTTCTTATTGATTTTGCCTGGCAAGTGAGCATGGGTTTTCTAGAACCCAGTCCAGTGGGTGACAGTAGCCTGTCAGCAGCAGGCCTGACAGACGCTGTAACAAGTGCCTGGAAACGAACTCGGGAACAGGACATCGGGAATGAACTCAGGGTGGGCGTTCCATCCTCCGGGCTTGGCCAGGGCCCGGCTGTCCCCACTGCCCGCCCCAGCAGCCAAGCCCCCAAAACGAGAGAAGGGGGATCTGCTGGGCTGGTCCCGGGTGAGGAGGGTTGGGGACAGCCAGAGAGCATGTTCCAAGCCACGCAGGCCACGTCACCCTGCCTTTCTGAAGGCCAAGCCCCTATTTGGGGGGACTCTTTCGACCCTGCCCAGATTCCCAGCTCCCCAAGGACTTCGCCGCGGGCGGTGAGCACCAGTGCACAGTAGCCTCTCTCCAGACACATGGGGAGAGTCTTTGCAAATCCCGAGCCAAAGTTCTGGCTGCCCAGGCCCGCAGCTTTCTTCCTGCAGGGAGCAGAACATCCGAGGTAACTTCCTGAGCCGTCTGCATCGTGGCCAAGGTGAAGTTTCCTCTCCCTGCGGTTGCACAGCCCCCTCGGGGCAGGGTGCACACGCACAGCGGAGCCTGCTGGGCCAAGCTGAGGTACCCGCGCTTTGGTCTCTGGATTTCTCACGGTGTTGACAATTACCCAGAGCCAGCGCTTGCCAAAACCTGGAGTTGAAAAGTCTTCAAGGAGGAAAAGATACAACTGGAAAGCTGTTTGCTGTTAAGGCAGGTTTATTTTTCCTGCCAATTATGTCTGACTAAAATGTCCTTGTGCAAAACTAACTTCCCCAAGAAGGGTCTGATTCATCTCGCGCTGGACAACCACGAGGGGCAGCCTTCCACCCACCTCTCATCCTCCCCCACCCACCCCCTTCCTCCCTCCGACCGGAGGTGGCCACAGACCCTCTGCACGTTGGACCACGGTGGGCCTCCGGGAACTGGAGCAGCAACCTCAAGGGTGGCTGCGGTGGCTTCCGGAAAGGAAGGCGGTCCTCAAAGAGGTGGTCATTTGGGAGCGAGCACACAGCCTTCTGGGGCTGCAGGCATGTCAGGAGGCTCAGCCCCTTGACCCCAGTACCCTTGACCCCAGCCACCTGCTCCTGGGGTATTTCAAAGTGAGGTTCCAGTTTCGGAGAGTTTCTCATTTCTCCCAGGAGAGCCAAACATGCCTAAAGGGACGCCTTCATCCTGCAGAATCTGGCATTTTCCATCACCTGGGCACCCCAGCCAGGGCCCCTGAGGCTGGTGGTCGTGGAAAGAGGTCGCATGCGCATGCAAGAGTGAGGGTATAAATTGGGGACCCTGAGTGCGGCCAAGTTCAGCCTTCTGTATGGCCTCCCTCCCGGCTCGCGTGAGGCCCCTGCCCACCTCTGGTGCTGAATCCCGGCCTCCGCGGCCAGCATCTGCTTCTTGTCTCCGCTGGGTTTGCCACCGCAGATCAGTTTGATTGATCATCCCTGCCGCCATAGGTTGGTAATAAAGCTGCGCTGAGAGCCTCTCGCATTTCCCTCGGGACCGCTGGCATGGCATTTGTCACATGCAGCCTGTGACCACTGTACAACGGCTAGCAGACAGAGGAGAGCCAGGCAGTGGGGTGACGGCGGAAGGGGTCTGTGCGTGGCCTAGGGGGCTCGGCACGAGGCTGTCACCACCAGACACCCCCACTGGCTGGGACCGACACCAGCCTTCGGAGCCCGCTGGCCCAGAGGCCTCTCCCTGCCGCGGGCACACTGGTCTCTCCGCGGGAAAAAAGGAGAGCGTCAAAGAAGACGCCTGGCGGCCTCATCCTCTGCTCCTCCTCGGGCAGGATAAGGGGGCTGTGAATCTCCAGTTGTCCCTGAGGATGAGGCCTGGGGAAAGTTCTGGAAATGGATCAGGCCTTGGTCACGGCCCCAACAGAGCCCCCAGAGGAGTCTCGGTGCTACGATCCTCTGCTCACGCCACTCTGCCGTACTCTCCTGGCTCCCGTGCACACACACGTGCACACATTTACACCCCTTCCTCCATTTCTGGACACCCTCAGTGAACGGTCTTCACGAGCAGGCCCTGGATGGTGAAGGTGGAGCAGGCTTTGGAGACTGTGGGGTCCACGTGTCCACTGGGTATCCAGGACCCTCCCAGTTGTCGTGGCCGTGTCCCTGTGTGGCCGCGCCTCTCAGTCCCCGTGGACCTCGCAGCAGAGAGACCCTCCCAGGCCCACCGGTGGGGGTGGGGCTTCGTCTCCTCTCTCACCCTGACCCGCAATGCTGCTCGCACACAGAGACGCCGCCTCTCCTGGGCGCGGCGTGCCTCGGCCACCCAGACCAGCACGCTCCACCCAAAGCTCCTGGGAGATGAGAGCAGGACCTCGTGGGTCAGGCTGCATGGGGGGATAGGGCGTAGGTTTCCATGCCTGAATGGGACGTTTTCCGCAGTCCTGCTGCTGTAGACGGCAGCTCGGCTGGCACCCAGGAAGACCCTTGGGGAGACCGACAGGAGGCACAACTCGGCAGACAACCTGCTGTTGATTCGTCCCCGAGCTCGGGCTGCGAGCATGGGCCCGACCCCTCGGGCAGCTGTGTTAAGGGCAGCTGCCAAGCACTGACTGTGGCTTGCTGCCCCAGACCTGCTCACATAGGGGGTGGGAGCTGGCCACGTGCACCATGGCGCCAGGCCCAGCCTGCAGTCCACATCCCTGGATAGCCTTGGATAACATGCCCCCTGAGAACCTTCCCCGATCCGCTGATGGTGTTCTCCTCAGCACACACAGGTGTGTGCAGGTATGTGCACACGCAGATGCACATGGGGGTCTGTAGGTCTGTGCATGTGCAGGTATGTCTGTGTGCAAGTGTGTGTATGCATAGGTGTGCAGTGCAGGTGTGTGTGCACACATGCAGGTGAATGTGGGGGTGTATGTGCACTTGGAGGTGTGAGTGCAATTGCACACACATACAAATTCAGGCCCATTTGCATGTGTACAACTGGGGTCTCACAGTAGACACAGTTCTAAGTTCTGCCCCGTTGCCATGCATTTTGATGGGGAGAGTCACCCTAGCTCACAAAACATTCGTAGTTTCTAAGATCTCCGTGGTCGTTGGCTGCTAAGGCACCCCACAGCGCAGGGTCTGGCCCCTCTGAGAAGCACGTACAGGCCGGGGGTCCCCGGTTCACCCAGTCAGGTCAAGCACATCTGCGTGAGGACCGGGCTCGTTGTGTCCAGACTTGCCTCCTGCACCCCTGAAGGGGTTTCTCCCTGCCGCCTCCCCATCCTGGCTGTCCAGTCAGGGTCTGATCCACCTCCTTGGAGGAGCCGGGGTTCGGCCTGAGGAGGGAGGGGGAGACTCTTACAACAGCTGCAGTCGCCGGGACGACCCTGTCAAACTCGAGGCTGTGGGCGGCAGGGGAGCCGGACTCTTCCGCGGCTCAGCAAGTGCTCCCAGAAATATGCACTGGCAAGGCGAGGAATTCTCTGAGATTCGAGGAGAGAGGAAAGATCAATAATAGAGGGGTCTCAGGGAGCGCCCCTTCCCATGCTAAGTGGGAAGCAGGGCCCACCAGCAACCCCAGGGGTCTCTGGGGCATCCCTCACTCCGGGGCAGAGAAGGATGCTCACCAGAAGGTAGGTCCAGCTCACTGGGAGGGAAGATCTGCTCAGGGGCTCAGATCCCAGTGAGGCAAGCGGTGGGAAGGCCGGAGCTACAAAGGTTTTGCGTGGGTTTCTTCTGGAACCCACGTTCTTGCTGCCGGTTTGACTTTGGACCCTCCCCAGCCGGAGCCTCAGCCATGAGGACAGCAACCTCCAGGGTTGTCATGGAGACGGGGCGAGATGGCTTCTGAGGCGCACAGGGCACAGGGGAGGGGCGAGCCTGAAGAACCCGGCGTGTTTGGCCTTTGGTCATCGGAGCGCCCTGCAGGACCACCGGACATGCCCCACTAGCCATTCTGTCTTGCCGGCCGCCCCGCCCTTCTCCCCCAAGAGCGCCATCACCGAGGAGGGGCTGGCTGCTGTTGGGGTGCAGTCTCCCCGTGCCCTTTTGGGCGGTTGGTGCCCCAAGACCCGCCCCCTCCCCAAGGGCGCTGACCCAGCTGGCATGGCGGTCACACCACCCTGGGTGGGCACTGCCTGGAGGAGATATGTGTTTGGGAGCCTGTGTAGAAAGACGGGTGCTGTCAGCACCTCCCAGGACAAGCCCACCCCTCCCCCATCCTTTCCACCTGGGACCTGGGCACGACTGGACTGGTCAGCCCCGTTTTCAGGAAGACGGGGAGGGGGCGTGAGGGGAGGATGAGGAAGGAGGAGACATGGACCTCACATTCCCCGGGATCTGGGGCAGGGGTGCATCCCAGAAGAACCCTGGGGAGGGGTCTCCAGCGGTGCAAGGTCATCCATGACCATCGTGATTGCCCTGAGACCCAGTGGCCCTGAAGTGGAACCCTGGGAGGCTGCTGAGGGCGCTGCCTGAGCAGGTGCTGTCTAGTCTCCTCGTGCTTCCCACCACCACCCTCTGCCCTGTGGTCTGCTGAGACCCCGGCTAGCCTCTTGGTTGGAGCCTCTGCTTTATCAAGGAAGGCCCTTGAACTTGCAAATGAAAAGCATCTGAAACTGGTATCCAACTTGGCTCCATGTTCCCACCTATAAACACCTGTAGACAAGCCTGAGCTGGGAGTTGTCAGAATGTTCTAGAAGAGGAATGTGTTTCATCTTCTTCATCAAGTTTCTCTTTGATTCCTTTCAATATATACTTCAAAGGTACTGGTCTACTTCATGCCTTTGATTTATGCACTCATTAATTCATAGTAAAGACCGTACTGAAAGATACACGCTTCCTGATGGTTATGTTGTAACAATGTCTGGAAAGTCCATTCATTTGAGTTTACATTAAAGAATATTCAGTAGTGAAATTCTTTTTCCATGGTAAAATATAAATTTCCTTTTAAGTTAGTAGATTCATTATTAAGAAAGCTTTTCTGAATGATTTGGAGCCATAAAAATCTCTATATATACATGCACATTGTTTTGTGAATTATTCTGCAGCATGTGTTTCATTTATTTACACAAAGCCTCAAACACAGATGCTTATTTGCTTAAGTTCATGAAGTTAGAGAGTCACACTATAGTTATTTGGATATTAAATTCTTCTGTATGTAATGGAGAACATAGTCTACTTCCTATAAAAATCACTTTTCTATATAATTAAAAATAAAAATCATTCCTCATCACAAATAAATGATCAAAAATTTAATTGTTATAGCAAAATGACACCACATTATCATGGGAGTTCCCTATACAGGCATTCTGTTTTATTACAAATTGTTTTGATGACAAGGATAAAAAGAGAGAAGACATAAATAAATAAAATAAAAAATGAGAGGGGGGACATTAAAACTGAACCCACAGAAATAAGAGAGATAATAGGAGGATACTATGACCAACTATATATCAAAAAACTAGAAAAATTAGGCAAGATGAACAATTTCCTAGAAACACCTACATTGACCCTTAAAAAAATGTGTTACCAACCCTAAGTGGAGAGATTGAAACAGTCCCCAAAAACCTCCCAAAGGTGAAAAACCTGGGACAAAATGGCTTCACAGGTGAATTTTACCAATCATTAAAAGATGAACTAATACTGATCTTGCTCAAGGTCTTCAAAATATTGAACATGAAAGAATGCTACCAAACTCATTCTATAAAAGCAACATCACCCTAAAACCAAAATGAGATAAAGATACTAAGAAAAAAGAAAATTACAGACCAATATCTCTAATATATATAGATGTAAAAATCCTTAACCAAATACTTGCAATCAGAATCCAAAAGCACATTAAAATAATTATATACTGCGATCAACTGGGTTTTATCCCAGGTATGCAAGGGTGGTTCAATACAAGAAAATCTATTAGTGTAATAAACCACATTGAAAAATTGAAGAAGAAAAATCACATGACCCTCTCAATTGATGCAGAAAAGGTATTTCACAAAATATACCCTTTCATGATAAAAACACTCCAAAAGATAGGAATAGAAGGAAGCTTTCTCAATATGGTAAAGTGCATATAAGAAAAACCTACCACTAGCAATGGTGAAATACTGAAGGCTTTTCCTTTGAAATCCAGAATATCCTTTTTTGCAGAAATCAAAAAGCCAATAATCAAAATTATTTGGAAGGGTAAGGGGCCCTGAATAGCAAAAAAAAATGTCTTAAAAAAGAAGAGTGAAGTTGGAAGACTCTCACTTACTGACTTTAAAGTATATTACTTAGCTACAGTGGTAAAAACAGTCTGGCACTTGCATAAGGAGAGACAGATTGACCAATGGAATCAAATTAAGAACTCTGAAATTGACCCTTACATTTACAGTCAAGCAATTTTTGATGAGGCTGTTAAACCCACCCAGCTGGGCCAGAACGGTCTCTTCAACAAATGGTGCTGGGAGAACTGGATAGCCATATCCAAAAGAAAGAGGAGCCCTATCTCACACCATTTACAAAAATTAACTCAAAATGGATCAAGGACTTAAATATAAAAACAACAACCATAAAATTCCTAGAAGAAAATGTAGGAAAACATCTTCAAGTCTTGTGGTAGGCAGTAGTTTCTTAAACCTTACACCCAAAGTATAAGCAACAAAAGAAGAAAACAGATAAATGGAACCTTCTCAATATTCAACCTTATGCACCTCAAAGGAGTTTGTCAAAAAGGTGAAAATGCAGCTAACTCAAAGGGAGAAAATATTTGGCTATCACATATCTGGTAAGGGTTTAATATCCATGATGTATAAGGAGATCATACAACCCCAAAATAAAAAGACAAAGTATCCAATTAAAAAATGGGCAAAAGACTTGAAAAGACAACTGTCCAAAGAAGAAATACAAATGGTGAAGAAACACATGAACAAATGTTCAACATCACTAGCAATTAGGGAAATGGAAATCAAAACTAAGAGATATCATTTCACACCTATTAGATTGGCCACTATTAAAAAGTCAGAAAACTGTAAAAGTTGGAGAGGATGTGGAGAGATAGGAATGCTTATTCACCATTGGTGGGAATGTGGAATGGTACAGCCACTGTGGAGGACTATTGAGCATTTCCTAATGTAGATGAATATAGACTTGCCATGGGACCCAGCAATACCATTGCTAGGTATATACTCAGAAGAACCGAAAGCAGTGACACGAATAGACATCTGCACACCAATGTTCATAGCAGCATTGTTCACGATAGTCAAAAGCTGGAAACAACCCAGTTGTCCATCAACCGATGAATGAATAAACAATTTGTGGAGTATTCACACAGTGTAATATTATGCAGCAGTAAGAAGAAATGAAGTTGTGAAACATATGAAAACATGGAAGAACCTGGAGGACATTATGTTGTGTGAAGCAAGCCAACACAAAAGGACAAATACTGTATGGTTGCACTAGTATAAACTAAATATATAATGTAACCTCATGGAAATAATAAGTAGACTATAGCTCACCAGAAAATAGAATGAGGCTAGAGAATGGATTGCTGAAGGTTAATCTGCTGAAGTAGTTAAAAAGTTTTTGGGAAATATTTGGAAATGAATGGAAATGGTGAGAGCACATCATGATGTTTATGAATAGCAGAGCTATTATATGATAGTAGTTGAAAGGGAAATTCTAAGGACATGTATATTACTAGTAGAAAAGCTAAAACTGTAAAATTGGGTTGTATAAGATAGTAAAACCTCATGTAACCTATGAATATGTGTGATATTGCATACATATGATATGGATTTATGTTTTATTAATATGTATTAATAAAATTGATTTGTTAAAAAAATTACAATGAGATATTTCACTCCTTGTTGAATGGCCATTATTTTAAAAATCAGAAAACTACAAGTGCTGAAGAAATTTGGTGAAAATGTACACTCCTTCACTGCTGGTGGAAATGTAGCATGGTGTAATCTTTGTAGAAGACAGTTCGGCTGCTCCTCAGGAAGCTATATATAGACCTGGTATATGATCTGGCAATCCAGCTACTAGGAATATATTCAGACTTGCTAAAGCAGGGATGCAAACTCATATTTGTGCACCAATTTTCATAGCAGAATTATTCACAGTTGCTAAAAGATGGGGAAAAAAAACACCCCAAGTGTCCATCAACCAATGAATGGATTAAAAAATGTGGTATATACGTATGATACAATACTATTCAGCTTTAAGAATAAGTGAATTGTGGAGTGGATGTGGCCCAAGTGGTTTAGTGCATTCTTCCCACATGGGAGATCCCTGGTTCTGTCCCTGGTTCCTTCTAAAAAGAACAACTAAAAATAACAAAGAACAAGCAAAAAAAGGAAGAAACCAGCTTAGTGGAGCCTATGTGGCTCAGTGGTTGAGAACTGGCTTCCAACAGACAAGGTCCAGGATTGAATCCCTGGCAAAAACAACAACAACAGCAAAAGGAGTAAATGAATTGGTTAAGTATATGACAACAGGAATGAACCTTGAGGACATTATGTTGAGTGAAATAACCAGACAACAAAGAATAAATATTCTATGGTGCCACTAATGTGAAATAAATACAATGAGTAAACTTATGTATTTAAAAATCAAGAGTATAGGTTACTAGGAGATAGAATGAGGGTTGTGAAGGGGGAGCTGAAGTTTAATATATGTAGAATATTTAATAAGGTTTCCTTTAAAGGTCTAAAAATATATAAAGTAGGTGTTAGGACATTATACTGTGTGTAACTATCAATATTGATTTATAAATATGATTGTGGCTGAAAGTGTAGGGTAGGGACATAAATGTCAGTTAAAAGAAAGAAATAAACTAGGTCCTTATAACATAGTGAACTCAGTGGTAGTTAAGGAGTGTGATTAATAGTACATATACAAGAATGATCCTTTATGAAGTAGAACACAGGCTCGTCTGTATTACATGTTGTTGAGAATGTGGTGATACACTGGAAAATGGCACTAATGTAACTTATGGACTATAGTTAATGGTAATATTTTAATATACTTGCATCAGTGGTAAAGAAGGTAGTATATCAGTGTTAAGGGTTAACAATAGGGGTGTATACAGAGTACGGGATTTTTCTTCTTGGAGTGATGAAAGCATTCTAGAAATGCCAGCACAACTCTGTGATGAAACAAAGCCACTGAGTGTCCACTTCGGATGGATTATTCAAAGCATGGAGCTGCATAACACAGAGAACCTGATGGTGGATGATCAACTGTGGTTAACTGTACAAATATAAGAATGTTCTCTCATGAATTAAAGCAAATGGAAAAGACATGGTTTAAATTGTAGGTAGTTTATGGAAAAATACATCAAATACAAGCTGTAAACTATAAGTAGTAGTAATATTTTGTAGATGTTCTTTCATCATTTGTAACAAATGTTGCACAAGCAACGTGCTGGTGGTGTGGCCATAAGTGGGAGTCCTGTATGTTATGCATAGTTGTTTTGTAAGCTCACAATTTTTCTAATTAAAAAATAATAATAAAATTATTATAAAGCCCACATAATAAAAACAGTATGGTACTGGCACAAGGGCAGACATATAGAGCAATAGAATTGAATTGAAACCTTAGAAATCCAACCTCACTTTTATGGCAACTGATTTTTGACAAGGGGGCAAAGACTACTCAACTATAGAAATATACCTTTGACAAA
>JAQZBX010031332.1:0-26382 GCA_029593785.1 Cabassous unicinctus | reverse complement strand
TAATGGATGTTGGTAATAGCTGCACAACATTGTGAACATAATTAATAACACTAAATTATATATTTGGGTGTGGTTAAAATGGGAAATTTTTGGATGCATATATGTTATTAGAATAAAAATTTAAAAAAAAAAAAACATAGGATGGTACAACATAGCAGAGAACCCTAATGTGAACAATGGACTATATGACACTAATGCAAGAAGTTAATAATAGTGTGGTATATGGGAGTTTTATATTTTATGCATGATTTTTCTGTAAACCTACAACTTCTCTAATAAAAAAAAAGTTTTTTTCAAATAAAAAAAAAAAAAAACAGTAACAAATTTAGTTCTTAAATTCAAATATTGTAGTTTTAGTTCTCTAAGTTCCATTTATTTCTCTTTTTCGGTACCTCATTTCACTCCTGGAATTTTAGTCAAGTATTTTTAACTTGGACATATCAATCACACTTTTTAAAAATTTCTGTGTATGATAATTCCAAATCTGGGTCCCCCAGTCTCTTTCTATTGAACAATATCCCCCTGCCTCTCTCTCTCTCTCTCTCTCTCTCTCTCTCTCTCTCTCTCTCTCTCTCTCTTCCTAATTTATCTGGAAGTTTTTTATTAAAAGCTAGACATCGTATATAAAAATGTATAGAAATTTACCTTTTAAAACTAACCTTTTAGTACAGAAATTTTTAAATCTATACAGAAGTAGAGAAGTCAGTATAATGAGTCTCCATGCACTCATCACCAATGTTCAAAAATATATCAACTTATGGACTAGCTTATGTTAGCTATACCCTTCCTCACTATCCCCATCCCTCCCAGAATACTTTGTACATAATCCCATATTTGTAATGTTCAACATCCATTCATGATAATAATAATAAAAAAAAAACTCTTAACCCAGGAATAGAAGAGAACTTCCTTATTCTGATAAAGGTTATATTCAAAAAACTTACAGAAAGCATCATATTTAATGGTGAAATATTTCAAGTATTCCCCCTAAGACAGGAATTAAACAAATATGCCCTCTATCCGCATGTCTATTTAATTGTATTTGAGATCCTAGCCAGTGTAATAAGGCAAAATAAGAAATATAAGGATAAAAAGTCAAAACCATAATTGTATATAAAAAGCCTTAATGAAGCTGCAGATAAACCATGAGAATTATTAAGTAAATTTAGTAAGGCCACTGAATAAAAAAGGTCAATACATAAAAACCAATTGTATTCCCTTATACCAGCAACAAACAATTGTAAAATTAAATTAAAAAGTAATAAAACTATTTAGAAAAACATTAAATATATAGAAACAAATATACTAAAAATATGCAAACCTCTACATAAAACTACAAAATATTTCAGAAAGAAATTAAAGAAGAGTCAGGTAAATTAAGGAATATACTGTGTCCATGGATTGGAAGATTTTATTATTATAAAGATATCATTTCTTCCCCAGTTAATCTATAGATTCATTCCATCCCAATGAAAATCTTAACACTTTTTAAAAGAAAAAGTCAATTTGTTCCTAAAATATATGGAAAAACAAAAAGTCAAAAACAACCAAGACAATCTTGAAAATTAGAGAATTAAGAGTCAAAAATAGCCAAGACAATCTTGAAAATTATAGTATTATACCACCAGATATCAAGATTTTCTATAAAGCTAAAGAATTCAATTGGCTAGGACAGATAAATAAACCAATGAAACAAGACACAGTTTCCAGAAACAGAACCACATATACGTGGACATTTGATTTAAGACAAAGGTGGCACTGTGAAGAAAAAAAATGGTCTTTTCAAAATATGGATATCCACATGGAAAAAAGAAAACTAAATCTAGAATTCTTCTTCAAAATGTACACAAAATCCATTTCAGTTGGAGTGCAGATTTAAAAGTGAAAGGTAAAGCAATATAGTGAGATAACATAGGGCTAAAGATTGGCAAAAATTTCTTAAACAAGACACCAAAAGAGATGAGTCATAAGGAAAAAGACTGAAAACTGTTCTACATTAAAATTAAGAATTCTATTCACCAAAACACACCAGCTTAATGAAAATTACTACCCCAAGGAGATACTATTATACACCCATCAGAATGACTGAAATGAAAGACTAATAAATCTGAGTGATGATAAGGGTCTGGAACAAATGGACTCTCTTGCACTGCTGAGGCTGTAAATAAGTAAAACCACTTTGAGAAAGTGTTCCACAGGATCTACCAGAACTGAACATATGTATATCCAACATAACTCAGCAATTCCACTCTGAGGCATATATCCAACAGAAAATGATAACATATGTGCACCAACAGACATGTACAAAAATGGTCAAGTTAGCATTATTTATAACAACTCACAACTTGAAATAATCCAAATGTCTTTCAAAAGTAAGATTTGAATTAATAAATATATAAAATCTTACAATAGAATACTATACAGCAATAAAAATGAGCAGATTACTGCTACATGCTGCAACATTAATGAGTCTCACAGACAATACTGAATGAAAAAAAGCCAGACATAAAAAAGTATACACCACATGGTTGTACATATATAAAATTTCAAAAATTAGCAAATGAATCCATGATGTTAGACGTCATGACAGTGGCTCCCTTTGAGAAGGAAAGGAAGATAGTATTTGGGAAGGGGTTGGTAATGTCTCATTTTTTTATCTGGAAGGTGGTTACAGAGTCGTGTTCACTTTCTGAAAATTCATCAAGCTGTATACTTTGAATTCATGTACTTTTCTGGGTGCATGTTATAATTTTTAAAACTCCATTAAAAACAAGATATGGAATGTCAATTCAGTGAACTATTCTTAAATCGTTAAAAGTTATACTTATTTCAGACTATGTAAAATCATGGACCTATTTATTATATACTAGTGCCTAAAAAAGCAGGATATAAATTGTATGATATTATAACACCAATTATGTATAAATAAGTAGTTTATGGGAAAAATTTAAAAATAAACAAATATATAAACAATTGTGTTAAAGTGAAAACATAATGGGCAATTTTTGAAACGTTTTCTTTAACATCAATTCACTTTTTATATGAAAAGTATAGAACTTTTATAGAGAAGTAATAAAATTTTGTGAATGTCATCTTTTCATTTTGTTGACAATAATAAAACTCTTAATGGAATTCTCATAGTTATCCTTGGGACACAAAGAGCAAACAGCAAATGGACACCAGAATCACCTGTTGGTGTCAAAGATTCCCTAGCCCAAGCCATCCCCTTAGGCTATTAATAGAACTTTTCTGTGCCAGAGGTCCTTTGAGAATCTACTGAAATGCATACACATACATACACAACAAATTTTTATGCACTTTCCATGTATTCATGAACCCCCTGAAAGCCAAGGACACATCCATGATCATGAGGTATAGACCAACTCCTTGCCAGTGAAGAACTGAATCCTCCAACCATGGGGAAGATCCCTCAAACCTGCTCTGCTCCTGGTATTGTTAGGCCAAGCATTGGGTACACTGAGTTATGCAAAGGCCCTAACTCCTTCCTGCTCATTGCCATATTTCCTAGCTTCTTAAGAAAGCACTCAAGTCCACAAACATCCCAACCCAGATAAAACCTCCTCCCAATGGCCAGTCAGCAACCCCACCATTTACTACTCTGCTTCCAGTCCATGCGTTAGTCTTCCTTGATGGAAGAAGAAAGTCTGTTCCTTATCACTGTGGCTATGTCTTCTTTCACTCACTTGAAGAAGCCCCACAAATAGCAGGCCCCACTGACATAGTCCTGGGTCATAGAACGTGAAGGCCAATGAATGCATAAGGCCTGCCAAGGAGCCCTTCTCTCAGCAATAAGGTGACCATGAAATTTACTGTCCATACCAGGAAAAAGAAGAGGGTGACGATGATAATTATAATTATTTTCAGATAACAAGGATAATCCAGGATTATCTTGAACAAAGAGAATATAGGAATTTCCCAACTTAGTAGATATGAGGGCATAGCAGATGTTGTAAAGCCTCTCTACAAAGGCTTATGGGAGAAACCAGCTCTTACCCTCCTTCCTCTACTTTTTATTGATCCCTGGCCTGTGTAAACAATTAACCTCACAGTCTCTTGCTCCTTAAGCACTCTCCTTAAGAAGACGTCTGTATGTCTATAGAAGGCAAGGAATACCATCTTGTGCCCAGCATGTTGGAACACCTATCCAAGACCCCTCATGCCATTTCTTCCTGAATTATATATATAAATGTATGCCAGATTGACTATGTGATGTTTGAAAAGACAAAGGCATAGAGAGAAATAAATGGCAGTAAACTTTTCTGATACTTCCAAATGAATACTAGTCTACCTCAAAAAGGAGAAGCATATAGCCTAGTATTGGTCATGACAAGAAAAGCCCAGGAAACATTATCTAAATCTTGACAAGACAAAATGACTAAGTTACCATCTATACACTGAAGCCATTCCCAAGTGAACCCAGTTCAAGCAGAGGTAGGCATGGAATCCCAAGTAGATCTTGGCCCTTCTCCTTAGACTCATAGACTGGCCTGGCCTTAGAGATCATCTTGTTCAGTTGTTAGTTTCCCCAAACATTTTGTTTACACGTTTGAAATGAGTGGGATTCAATTGTCCTATCTTACCATAAAGCACCAAATTTAAAGTATCTAACAGAGGTGATAAGAGACCTTTACCTTCTTTTTCCATCCTTCTAGACCCCTGAGGAGTTTCAGGAGTATAGTTTAAGAACAACTAATCTTATCCAGCCTTTTATTTCACGTATGAGAAATCCCAATCCCTAAAGCACAGTGACTTGTTCATGGTCTCAGAGCTACTCCATAGCAACCCTGAAAGAAGACCTCAGTCTCCCTGACATTCCCCAATGTTCTCTCCATGACCCCTGGAATTTGCAAACTGGAGACACATAATTCTGATGGGATCCAGTGAGTGGTATATTAAGGCAACCAGAAACCCCAAGATAAGACACAGCCTGGAGCATCAGCTTTGTTCAGAAATTTGGTGTGGATTAGGAATAAAACTAACTTGGACATATTTTAGAGTAGAATGCTAACTTCAGTGCCAGATGCCCCTGGAAATGTATCTTCACTCCCCTCAGCTATTATGGAGACTTCAGTTAACAACTCTACCAAGTACTGCCACACCATGATGCTCTCATCCTCCCACCTTCTGTAAATAGCAAAGTGATTACCAGCTGTGTGACTCTGGGCACGTTGTTTAACCTCTCTGGGCCTCAATATCCCTACTTATAAAACGGAAATGATATTAGTACCCACATCCTGGGGTTTTTGCTTAGAACAATGCCTGTCACATTGATAATTACCCAATATATACAATTATTGTTTTGCCATTAGAACAAAGGAGATTGAAACTTACTGTGCTATATAGAATTAGTATATGAAATAATATATATGAATGTGCTGGGTGAAGTTTAAAGCATTTTGAATGTAGAAAGCATCATTATTAACATCGCTGGCTCAATAACTTTGGTACAGTCCTAGGTCATAAAATTGGCATGAACGGGATACTTACCCCTTATGAAATCCTGACAGTTGTTCTGTTTGAGGAATTGAAGAGAGCTGCCCAAAGAGAATCCCAGGAGAAGAAAGCTGCTCAGAAGAAATATGACCCTTAGATAAACAACCGAAAACAAGTTTCAGTATCATCATTAGAACAACAAAGCACCCTTCAAAAATAACAGCTGACAACTCTGTGATCCACTTACTGATGGGAAATTAAACCCTGCTGGGGTGATATAATTGAGGGAAATACGGCTGGATTAGGTGTCATCTGAAGCGTTTACATTCTACAATAATTTACACAGTCATTAGCTCTCCCAGTCCTTTCTTTTCCATCCGTGCAATGCTGAACATTTCATGGTTGCTCCCCAGTTGCTTTCCCTCAGCTCTCCCTCCTGGCCTATGATATTCTGGATTTCTTGGGTGTGATTTGAAATAAGTTAGTCTTGTGGATAGCCATCTTCCCCACCAGGCATGCACTGGTTTCTATACATACCGCTTTATGCTAAGTGCTTAGAAAAGCTTTTTAACAACAATTCAGCTGCTCCAAGAGAAAAGAACCACTCATCATTCATCCATTGACCCAGTCGACCAGGAGGAATTGACTCGGTTGCCAGATTGCACCAGAGTGTGCCTTCTCTGCTGCATAACACAGCCTGATAAGCCGAGAGACCAGCCTAGCATTTGAGTCAGAACAAAGGAAGCAGCCCCAAAAAGAGCCAGATGCAGGCTGTCTTCACAGTTCTTGGAGGTCCAAGTTAGCAGGGCCACCTCCCTGAGTTCACTCAGCAGTCACCTCTGTCTGGTCTCCTAGATTGAGCCATGAAATCCCACGTACATATCGATAATTTTGCATTTGCTCCTTCCCATTCACTTTTGCCCTTTCCTCATTTATAGGAGGCAGTCACATAAAAGGAAAAAATAAGAGACCTTAGAAATTAATTCCTTGAAGTGAGAATTTACTGTCTCAGTTGTATGGGGGGGTAGGGGACAAAAAACGGGGGGGAGGCGGTCATTCTGTAATTCATCCGAGGAAATGTGTGAGCTGCTGAGCACACGTACTTGGTTTCTCAGGTCTGGATTGAGGATGACAGGCTTTATTTTCCAGGTTTCTAAAGACTGTTTTTCTTCTTGATCCTTGCAGCAAGGGTCCTCTTCAGAAAAACGAATGCAGCTCACTGATTGTTCAAATGTGAATATTTGGCTTTAAATCTGAATGTTTCATTGAATGTTTCTCCTGCCATTGGAAAATATAAGAGCTAGAAGGGATCTTGGGGATCATCCAATCCAACCACATTATTTTACAAATGAGAAAACAAAGGCCAGAGAAGTAGTTACTCACCTGAGGTCACACACCAGGTATGTGGCACAACCAGAACCAGAGGCTTCAGGAACTCTTCACTCTCCAGCGCAGAGAGTTTCCACCGTAACACGCTCTTTCAGAGTCAAATGCTTCCCGATATTGTCTTGAGTCCCCAGTGGAGCTCAGATTCAGGAAAGTCCTATCAAAGACAGAGGATACTATATAAAGATTTATATAACCTTTCTGGATGACAGAGACGATTCAGATTCAGAAAAGTTCTACTTCAAAAGACTTATTCTAAAAAATGGAGTTGTGTATAAAGTTGTATGTAAAAATATGTCAGCAATTTATGATGTAGAAAACTAAATACTTAATAATAAAGTCTTCATTAATTACGGAATTTCATAGTATGTAGGGAATACTGTGAAAACATGAAAATAATTTTATAAAACATTTAACATAAAGAAAGAGAAAAGGCTATTGCTAAGTGAAAAAGACCTCAAAATCATGTACATGATAACAATCTTTAAATTACAGATAAAGAGAAGATTTGAAGGACATGTGACAACTGTGAACATTTCTTTCAGGTTAATGGGAGAGTGAAAGTGGTTTTCCTCTGTGATTTTCTGTGAGTTTCTTCCACATTGTATAAACTGACTGTTTTTGGTTTTAATTTTGTAATTGGGAAAAATGTTATTGAAAATAAACAATATAGACTAGTAAATATTCCTTCAGGTCTGCTGTTATATAACCACTCTACAGAGCCTTCCTTGAATGCAGATTTCCAGTTACTGAGCTGACTGGAACCCTTCCCAGAACTCCTGACCTATCCAATTCCCTGCCCCTTGAGTCTGTATCCTACTTCCTATACTTTCTCCAAAATAAATGTTCTCCAGATCTACTAACTGAGTTCCTACCCTGAAGGGCCTGATCACCTGGAAGTCCAGTGTTTCAGTCCCTGGAGTTCGAGCAACATTTGATGCCAGACAGAATCATAGTGCTAACCTCCCTGACCACCCAATCGACTATTGACTTGAATCATTCCTATGTGCGGTGTCCCAGTTAGATGCTCAAGTTTGGACCTTCTCTTGCCCTTGCTACATCAGCTTCTTCAACTGAAGAACCTTTCAGGTTCTCCAGCTCATGGCCCTCTCTTCGTTCCTGCTTCCTCTAGGTGGCTCTTTCAATGCAGCAATTGAGAACTCAGCATACCTAGAGTCTGTATCCACTGGAGCCATGACATACAGGGTCAAACGAGGTTGAGGTTCTGTGAAGAGAGCTCCTTAAAAGAGGCGTACATCCTCCAACATTCAAAGCATGGCTAAAGTCTAGCAAGAGTCTAAAGGGTTTTGTTGAAAGAAATACTTGGCTAAGTGGCTGAGCTTTAAAGGAGTAGGTTCTATTTTACCAAAGACACAGACAAAAGAGGGTGTCTTCTAGCACTTGTTGACATTTTATGGTTCCCGAAGACGTCACCATACAAGATTAAACTTTAGCAATTTGGCAGGGATAAGATGAGGGCAATAATTACCACAGTAGAGGTGCTTCTCTAGCCTTCTCATCTAAGAAATCTCAGGAAGTTATGAGAGATTTAAACATAATTTTAGGCACTTATCTTTCTGAAATTATTTCTGAGGACTCTTTAAAGTCAGCAAACAAGCTCAAATGGAAGCTGACTCTGGGCCAGTTGGTTTTCCTTAAGTCCCAGCCTTCTATAAAATATAAAAATTAAATTAAAAAAGAATATTCCCTCTAGAATATAAGGAAGAACTCTTAGATGGGTTCATGAAACAGAGGCATGGAAAAGGGGCAGTGGAAAATGAGCATCGTTAAACTGCCTTGTGTGAGAGGAGACTGTAGTTTTACTTTTATCCATTAAAACCATGCTAGCGTACAAATTTTTGGCACAAAATTGAATGATGCAAACAGATGTAGATAGCAGTATCTTAATGGTCAAAGCAGCTACTCTTTAAATGTAATGAAATAAAATAGAAAAACTTTTGTTTCTGAGCATCTGTTTTTATCTTGAGCAAAACTATAAGAGGCAAGGGAATGAGAATGGAGCTGCTTGAACACAAGTCAGGCAGAAACAAGTATGAGGTGATGGTGCTGGGGCTCCGGGGCTCGTGGTAGGACCAGTAGGCGAGGCAGCAACTCTGGGACATCTTCACTAGCCTCAGTGTCATGTGGCAGGACCTGGCTGCAGGTCTCTCACAATCATCCACTTCCTTGGTGCTGGAATACCTCAACCCCAGGCAGCTCTGTTCAGGGTCACTGGCTGGGACCCAGCGATTAGCTGTCACTGAATCTGATTTCCTTGTGGCATATTTGTTAGCACCTTCTACAGCTACAAGAAGTCAGACAATACAGGGGGAGAAAGGCATTTGGGGCCAAGAACCAGAATTGAATTTCCTATGAAAAATAACAAAACTACAGGAACATCTGTTTCCCTGTAGTTCTTCAGGCCAGCCATACCCAAACCACATCCCAAAAATGTAGGGGAAGCAACTTACGACGGATCATCATCCATGCGGTCAGCTATTTGGAGACCAAGCAAATATGTGATTACAGAATAATACACAGGATATTGCATCATTTATGAGTTTAAAAACTATATTGTTTATATTTTATATTTAAATGCATTGATAAAGGTCTGTAAGGAGACATATCAGTCCGATAATAGTGGTTACTTCTAAATGTGTAAACTCTAGAAAAGGAATCACTGAGAAAGAACAATTCGCCTAGGCTGAGAAGACCAGAGAAGGTTCCCTGGATGAGGCAAGGCCTGGGATTAATTCTGAAGTATAAATAGTAATTACCTGAGCAAAAAGGGAAACATTGTATTCCAGACCCAGGGTCCAGCTTGTAAGAAGCTACAGGAGGATGAAAGAATTTAGCATTTTAGAGGAAATACCAGTAATTCAATATGGCCAAAATATAAGGTGCTTGGAAGGAACTGATAAGAGATAAGATTGGAGAGGCCTTGTGTACAATTCCAAATAATCTTATTGATTTTTCCCTAAAGGCAATGTGGGACCTATATTTGGCGGTTCAAAGTGTAAGGACATCTATTACCTCATGTATTAGTCAGCTCTGAGGCAGCAACAAATTTCCCCAAAATCCCTTGTTGTGGCTTTCAACAAGAAAAATGTACTTCTTGCTCACACTACATGTCAGCTGTGGGTTAGTAGTGGCTCTTCTCCTGCTCCAGGTCTCTTCTTTGTTCCAGGATCCAGACAAAAGGAACATTTCCTTCCATTCTTATGACACATCTGCCATTCTAATGACAGAAGGAAAAAGGAAATGGCGGAATCATGCAATGGCTCTTAAAACTTCTTCTTGAATGTGGTGTCACTTCCACTCACATTTCACTGGCCAAAGCAAGTCAGGTGACTAAGCCTTACATCAGTGGTGCAGGTAAGTGTGCTCCTTTACAGGAGGGCATCTTAAGTCATGGGGAACTGGTGGGGATTTACAATTCTTTTATAGAGAAGGGAGGAGCAAATAAGTGGGAACATAATGCAATTTTCCACACCTCACATAACAACAAGTACAGAGGCAGATGGCTCCAGGATTGGCTCATCAGTTCAATGACATCATTGTAGACAATCTCTTCCCATCTTTCTGCTCAATTACTCTCATCATGATGACTTCTGTTCCCTCACATCACAAGGTGGCTGTTGCAGCTCTAAACACACAACCACATCCAGAATCAGGAAGGAAGGCTAGTATTTGTGTGGCTCTTTTCATTAGGACAGCTTTTAGAAGTCCTCAGCAGACTTTCCCTCTGATTGCATTGGCTGGAACTGGGTCAATACCCCACTCCTCCCTCAGTCACTGGCACAGGTTAACAGATCAGAGCCACAAGACCACATAGAGTCTACACTTGGTCAAAGAGTTTTCTAATCCTCAGGATGTAGGTTGAATACCCTCAGGCCATCAGACATTTGCCATTATGTTGGCCATGGACCTCAATTTGCCAATATGGGAAATCCACCAATACTGTTTCTTAAAGAGGAATTCCCTAACTTAGTAAAAACAGAGATTGTTATTGCTGAGTGAAAGGTCATTATGACTAGCCATTAAGTATGAATCATGAAATCAAGTAATTTGGCTGTCTTTCTAGTATATTTGAACTCAAATACCCAAATGAGTGTTGTCCCTTCAATGTGAGTTCTTTGCAGAGAACTCTTTTTCTCATGATGCTGTTTTTGGATTTCTCTTCAGGGTCTTGAGGACACTCTTTCCTCTCAAGGAAAATCTCGAGAGAGAGTAAAACTCTCTTTCAAAATAACTCATTTGTTTTTGTTTTTATTAACATCAATTATCTCATGAATAAAGTGGTTCCATTTGAATTACAGTGCTGGGTCAAAAATGAGATGAGACAGCAAAGTCAGAATAAGTACTGAAATTGATCTTGTTCATGGTTTATCAATCAACTCAAAAGGCAAGTTCACTTGTGGTTAGACCTCCTGTCTTATTCCCTCCCCAGCTTCCCAAACTTGGAGCCCAGGCAAATGGAACCATCCAACTTATATCTATAGAGTATTTACAGTACACAAAGCCTTTCATATACATTATCTCATTTAGTCTTTATAAGCATGCGAATATTCTCATTGTCCTGATTTTGTGATAATCAAGGTAGGCTAAATATTTGCTATATTAGAAACCATGCATGTGTCCCCAGACCTAGTTTTTCTCCCTAGGTCTGGTTTTTAGAATGCTGGTGGTAAACTAAGCCTGATTTATTATATGATCATCCTGTATGGGAAAAGACTATAATTTTGGATAACTTTGGTCAACCTCAAAAGATATAGCAGGGGGACAGATGTGGCTCAGGTGGTTGGGTGCCTGTCTCCCATATGGAGGGACCTGGGTTCAATCTCCGGGACCTACCAGTAAAAATTAAAAAAAGAGAAATATAGAAGGCATGTGGGCCACCAGGCCCCATGCGTGAGTGTGCCGCCAGGCACCGTCCATGGGTGAGCCGTCAGGCCCTGCAAGCCACACAGCAAGATGATGACGTAACAGGAGAGTGACACAAGGGACAGCCAAGATGAGACACACCAAAAAACCAGGAACTAAGGTGGTACAGGCAGTAGGACGCCTTTCTCCCACATCAGAGGTTCCGAGGATCAAATCCCAGTGAAGAAAGGAGAAGGATGAGAAGAGAGGGCAGGAAACGGACACAGAGAGTTGCCCAGCAAATGTACATAGAAGCAGCAAAAATGGGGGGAGGGATGGATAAAAGTAAATAAATCCTTTAAAAAATGTACAGGGAAGAAAGATACAGACTACAGTTAGTAGCAATATTTTGACGATGCTCCTTCATGATTTGTCAATAAATGTTTCACAACAATGCAGGGTGTTTGTGGGGGGGTGATGTGTGGGAGCCCTGTATGATGTTATGCATGTTTGTTTTGTAAGATCACAATGTTTACTGAACACTTATAGTTTATGTATGTTCATGTATGAATGATATACTTCAATAAATTGTTTTTTAAAAAATCATTATAAGTACTTGTCAGGCAGATGCCACAGGAAATATTACTAAACCTTTCTAAGGATTAAATGAATTAATATACCAGCCAGCACTGTGCATAGATTGGACACTCAACAATTATATACAATGGTGACTGTGATCATCTCCATCCTACAAATGAAGAAATAGCTCAGTGAAAATGACTTTGCCCAGTCTATAAATCAGCGTCAGCAGCAAAGGTGGCTGATGCTGAGTCATTGGTGACCTTGAAGTTGAGTTCTCTGACTGAGGATGAGATTGGTCTGCAGGTGGAGGAGAGACAGCCATTAGTGGGAAAGGCGAGACCATAAGGACTTGCCCCACTGGCCATTAAAGTCTCTGCCACTGCTCCTTTCAAGATGCACATTGCTTCAGCCATGTCCGGGGCATTTTCTTTCCAACCTACTCATGGAAGAGCACTGCAACACATCCTGGGACCAGGCTCATGAAGCTTCCCTCCTGGGTGCACAAGCCAGGCTGGGGTCCTCAAGAACTGGGGCTCAGAGAAAGGAGTAGATGGGTCTGGTCCAAAGAGGGTAACTGAAAGAGTGTGCACCCTCAGTGAGCAGAAAGGGAAGCCGGGGTTAACGCAAAGTTCTGGCCCCATGGGAACAGGGCCAAAAGCAAGAATGGAGGCCAAGCCAACACCCTGTGAACAGGGAGCATAAAGCCCATGGTCCTGAGGTAGGGCCTGTTCTGGGCTGATTGTGTCCCTCAACAAGATCTGTTGAAGCCCAAACTGCGAATACCTGTGAAGGTGACCTCATTTGAAAATAGGATCTTTGCAAACGCAATCAAGTAAAGATAAGGTCCTACTGGATTACAGTGGATGCCAATTCAATATAACTGGTGTCCTTATAAGAAGAGAAGAGATACCAATACAGAGAGGAGAACATCAGGTGAAGACAGACACATAGCTGAAGACGAGAGCTGAGATGGACTTATGCTCCTACAAGCCAAGGAATGCTTGGGGCCACCAAAAGTTGGAAGAGGCAA
Source organism: Cabassous unicinctus (assembly GCA_029593785.1). Classification (NCBI taxonomy): domain Eukaryota; kingdom Metazoa; phylum Chordata; class Mammalia; order Cingulata; family Chlamyphoridae; genus Cabassous; species Cabassous unicinctus. The sequence goes on along the minus strand of JAQZBX010031332.1, from coordinate 13,067 downwards.
GACCCTTCAGAGGGAGCCCAGTCCTGCTAACCCCATGATTTTGGACTTCTATTTTCCAGAACTGTAGAAAAACACATTTCTGTTCTTTTAAGTTATCCAGCACTTGGTACTTTGTCGTAGCAGCCCTGGGAAACTAATGCAGTGCCTGAAGAAACCTCTAGGGCAGTGGTGGGTTGAAAGAGGAAGCCAGGCAGGGAGAGGATCCCCACTTAAGGGCACTGACATGCCCACCTGATTGGGGTGAAGGCCAGAGTTCACCCCTGTACTCTCAAAAAGGTCCTGCAAGAACAGGAAAAACTAACCTATAGTGAAAAAAAATCAGAACTGTCTTGTGGGAGACAGACTGACTAGGAAATAGTAGGAAGGAACATCTGGAGTGAAGATAATGTTCTCTACCTTGATAGGGGTTTTGAATTTGTCAAAACCTCTTGGAAGGTACACTGAAAAGATGAGTGTCTTGACTGTGTGCACAACTGACCCTCCCCTGAAAAAAAGAGCCCTAAAGAAATATTGCACTCTAGTTAATACATGCAAGTGAAGTGTTTAGGAATGAAATGAACTGATGTTTGAAATAAACTTTGAAACATCAAAATATAAGGTGAATTTATGGATGGTTAGAGAGATGGACAGTGGATACGTAAAAAACAAAAATAGTACAACTTGATGGTATAATCTAGGTGGTTTTCAATGTAAAATTCTTCCAACCTATTGTTTGAAATATTTTATAATAAAATATAGAGTGGAGGGTAGCCTGCAAAAAGTTGTGTTTTCAGAGCCTTAATACCTATCTATACTTTGTGTCAGTCATACATGCCTCCACACAAGACAAACCTGATTATTTTGTGAAAACACAATAATGGTGATCTGAATTCCCAGGAAAATCTCTTTACTGAATGACCCAATGTGTAGACACCATCTCCCAAACTCTGACCACAATGTTTCAAAGAGATTTTTTTTTTCATTTTTTAATCAGTAATTGTTACACCATAGTCCTTCACCAATTGCAAGAATTAAATTCTTGAAACCCAAATGGTAGGAAAATTCTTAGTTGAAGAATTCAAAATCTTAATAGAGTTAGGAGACAGAGGTTCCAAAGGAATCTAAGAAAAGAATACTCCCCTAAATATGTTCATATTTAATGAAACACAAAAACAGCAAAGTAACTAAACCATTTAAAATTTTAACTATTTCAAATTAATGATTCTTAGTACCACACAATTTACACTTCATTCGCCAGCCCTTTCTCACTGGTTTCGGGCCAGTTGATTCTTCCTTGATGGGATTGCTCTGTGCATTGTAGGAAGTTCAGCAGCATCCCTGGCCTCCACCCTCTACATGTCAGTAGCAATGGCCCCCTCCTCAGTCATGACAACCAAAACTGTCTCCAAACATCCCCAAATATCCTTTGAGGGGCAAGATCACCCCAGATGAACCACTGCACAGGACCCTTTTCCAGTACCCAGTTCCCAGCAGTTTCAATGAGATGCTTGTAGATTCATTTTGCTTTGTCCCAAATCATTCACATATCAAGAGCCCCTGTTCTGTATCAGATCCTTCACCTGAATGCTCAAAATCTCTCTGATGTTATGGTTCCAAGTTGTTCTGCCTATACTCACTCATAATTCTGAGCTTTTCAGTAAAGACATGCAAAAGCAAACCCCAAGACATATTAGAACTTTGGGGAAAGCTAAGAGGAGGAATAAGCCTATATTCTACATTAGATCCAAAGCTGCATGGTTATTCATGATGTCCCTGCAGACCAAGGGACGTTCTTGAGCTGGTGTTCACCTTTGGCCATCCTCTGTGGTGCCTCTTGGTGTCGGCAGAAACCTCAAAGCTCCTGGTCTGGCCTAACAGGGGATTACAACTCTTTCAGCAGTCTAAACTCAACATAATGGGGAACTTCCCTCAGTTGGCAACGGTGTGGCCCCTTGGATACTGCCCTGGCCAGAAGTTCCCTTTGGGTCTTCTCAGGGCTGAAAGAACTAAGACAGTCCCTAACTCCATTTTGGAGCATCTTCCATCCAAGCGCCAAGTGAGATGGTGTCACCTACTCCATTTGCTGATAGGAGGATTGAATCTCCTCTTAACACTTGCCTCTCTTCTCCAAAGCACAACACTCTGCTGGGTCAGAGCCTGGCAAGGCTTCACCCCCAATATATTCTTATAAACAATGCATAGAAATTCAAATTACCCAGGGTCCCGAGGACGGGGAACATGACTTCCTGCTCCCTACTTGTACAACATCATCTGGATCCCCATGCCCACCCCCATCAGACTGTAAGTTCTGTGAGAGCTGGGTATGCATGTTTCCAGCTTCTATTTCCCAGTACTGATCATAGTGCCTGAACGAGAGGGTATGCTCAATAATGAGTAGAAGCACAGTTTCCATGATATATGAATTTTGCAATCCCTAAATTCCTACCAGTAGAAACAGGTAGAGGGAGGTAGGAGTTCAGAGACCTTGCTCCAGCACGGGACTTAACCTAACACATTTCTTATCCTGGATGAATGTGACAAATGTTTATGTGACTCAAATGTTGATTTCCTGGTTTTGTTTTTTGTAGAGCCACGGATCTTTGAAAGTCAAAATGATTGGTTTCTTTTCATTTTGGTTCAAGTCTTCTCACAACCCCAGAGCCCCCCAGAACCCAGGGTATTCCCCCAATATCCCATGGTATCTTGGTCTTTCTCTCCCACCCTCTTCACCCACCAAATTCACAAAACCCAGTTGAGAGACTTGAGGATGCTATTTGTCCACACATTCTGGAGATGAGAAAGGATTTTATTTATAGTCATCTCATTCTAGCCTGTCAGCCAAAAATACTGGTCAGTGGATTGACAGTGGATTGCAAGGAACTTGGTCTGTGACTGGGTCCAGGCTGCCTATGACTTCTGCATGGTTTGGTTCAAAACCTGTTTGTCAAGCTGTATTTCCTTTTAAATATGGACAACAGACAGATCCAGGCACTCACATGTACTGCCAATGGAAGTAAAATTGTACAGCAACTTTGGAAAACAATCGAGCAGCATCTATTAAAATTTTAAATGAGCTTATCCTATAACCTAGTAATTCTACTCCCTTGAAAAGCACACATGTGACCAAAATAATAATAAAAGTAATAAAGCATGCAGGAGGGAAGCCAATGTGGCGCAAGTGATTGGGATCCCGCCTACCAAATAGGAGGTCCAGGGTTCGATTCCCGGGGCCTCCTGGTGAAAAGCAAGCTGGCCCATGTGGAGTGCTGGCCCACGCAGAATGCTGACACAGCAAGATGGCACAACAAAAAGAGACACAGAAGAGAGACAACAAGAGACACAGCGGATCAGGGAGCTGGGGTGGCTCAAGAGATTGAACATCTTCTCTCCACTCCGGAAGATCCCAGGATCAGTTCCCGGTGCTGCCTAAAGAGAAGACAAGCAGACACAGAAGAACACACAGAGAGCAGACAGTGAGTGCAAAACAACAAGGTGATGGGGATGGGGGGAGAAATAAATAATAAATAAATCTTAAAAAAAAAAAAAAAAGCATGCAAGAGGGTGTTCACTGCAACTTCATTTATAATATTGAAAAACTGGAAACAAACAAAATGCCCATCATCAGGGGAATGGCAAACAAAATTGATATATCCAAATTAAGAAATATTCACTGCATGCAGCAGTTGAAATGAAATAAACTTCTTTGTATTGACATGGCTAGATACCCAAGACATAGTAAGTTTTTTTAAGTACAAATACGTACAGTAGGTACCCATTTTTTTAAACACACACACAAATTAAACATTTTCTGTGAGCACACAAACAGGTATGTAAATTGATAGGAAAATGCGTGGAAAGATATAGACCAATCTGAAAACAGACCCTTACCTTGGGGTCGAGGACAGAGGGGAAGTGAGAGGAGGGAAGAACTGAAATTATCGGTCAAGAAGGAGTGTAGGTTTATATATAATATTTTAGTTTATGCAATGAGAGAATGGCCATGCATTTCTTATAAAAATCAAATTCTTTTTAATTATTATTTTTATTATTTTTTTAAAAGATACTTAGATTACATAAATGTTACACAGAAAATATAGGGATTCCCATACACCCCACCTCCCACACCTCCCACAACCTCCCACATAAACATCCTTCATTAGTATGGCACATTAATTGCAATTGATAAACACATCCTGGGGCTTTGCCATTAAGCATGAACCATAGTTCACATTGTAGACCACACTCTCTCCCACACAGTTCTCCATGTTATATGATGATTTATAATGGCCTATATCTGTCATTGCAATGTCACTCAGGACAATTCCCAAGTCCCAAAAAAAGCCCCCATGTTACAACTGCGTTTCCCTCTCCCTGCCCCCAGAGCCTCCAGTGGCCACTGGCTCCACATCAGTGTTGTAATTTCTTCCATTGCTTGAATCACAATATGTCTGTAGTAGAATACAAGTAAGTCCACTCTAGTCCATAGCTCTTCCCCCCATCCTAAGGAGTCTGGGATGGTGATGTCCACTCCACTTCCAAGTGAGAAGGGGCTTATATCCCATGGATAAGATGGATGGGATTATCCTGCCTCCAGCTGCAGACTCTCTCCATTCCCTGGGATGGCTGTTGTCCATCATCATCTCCCCACCAGCCGTCCCGGGAGAGTCCAATGAGCTGCAGAGTAGGAGTTGCTGCTCCACCGAGGTTCCGGGCCCAGCTGGAACATGGACAGCCCAAAGACTCAAGTCTCCGGATGCACATCTACAAACTCCAGCACCAAGCATAGGTTTGAACAGAAGGGACAGATGAGCCATGTGCAGGGAAGACACATTTAAGTCCAACTCTGTCACTCTCAGGAGCACAAACACCAAAGTAGGGCCCACTGGCAAGACACCAATCTCCGGAGCTGTCTGCCCTGACATAGGACCTGGGTGTCTCCAGAGCCCTCAGGAGCCCCATTATTTGGGGTGATATCCACTTTGGAATTCTGTGAGATCCTACTGAGATGTGCGTAAGCATCACCTCTGGGATGATCTCCTGACTCATTTTGAAGTCTCTTAGCCATATAAACTCATTTGTCTTTACCTTTTCCTCCTTTTATTCAAGGTCTTTTTCCAGTTGCATTGCCAGTTGGTGCTTGGTATCAATCCCTCAGACTTAATGCCACTTCGGAAGTGGCTGTGGCTCAAGTCATTGAGCTCCCGTTTACCATATGGAGGACCTGGGTTCGATCCCCAGGACCTCCTGGGAAAAAAAAAGGGGGGGGGGTATTAAAAATTAAATTTTAAAAAGGATAAAAGAAAAATTTTACCTCTCTACACCTTTGCAGGGGAAGGAAGGCCAGTAGATGGAACTGCCAGGAAACAGCAATTCTCGGAGTAGCAACCTGATCTGAGGCAGGGTTGAACCTTTATACAGGCAAGGTGCCTTAACTTAATTAAACTTGTGCATGCTCCTAGCTCAAAAACATAAGTTTTCTACTGCTGAGACATCTTCACTAGGAACAGATGTCATATATTACATAAAATTTTGGGCCAGATAACCTTTAATGTTTAATTTTTAATATATAGTATATTCTTCAAGTACAGGATAATAACAGCCACAAGCTACTAAGCATTAGTACATGCCAGACACTGTGTTAAGTGTTTTACATGCAACCTGCAGGTTTATCAGAAACCTGCAGGTATGTATTTATGCCAATTCTGCAAGTGCAAGAAACCCAGGTCAAAATAAGTAGTGGCACTTTGGATGGAGTATATGCTTTATTAATATGTATCAATAAAATTGAATTGTTAAAGAAATTTTTAAAAAATAGTTGTTAATGATGGGAGCACAACAATGAGAATGTAATTAACAGCACTGAAATATGTATCTGAAAGTGGTTAAAAAGGGAAATGTTTGGTTGCATAGATGGTAATAGAACAAAAACTTTTTCAAAAAAATCCATGGTACAGCACTACACAAACAGCAAGCCCTAAGTTACACCATGGGCTATAGTTAATAGTACAATTATAGAAATGTGCTGTCATCAATTGTAACAAATATTCCAAACTAATGCAAGGTGTCTATAACAGGGCAGTATATGGGAATCCTGTATTTTATGCATGTTTGTCTGTAAACCAAAAACTTCTCTAATAAAAAAAAAAATGAATAGAAAAAAATAAAGTAGTGAGCTGAGGTATAAATCCAGGCCTGTTTAAATTCCAATCCTACTCTTTAGACTGCTGTACTACATTAAGTAGTAGAATTAAGAGAAATCAAGGGACTCTACACACTAGAGATATGTTGGGTTTTTTGTGGTTAACAAGGGGATGGGTAACTCTTTCCAAGATGCTTCCAAGAGTTCCAAATTAGCCCTACTGCATATTGGGTATCATAGAATATTCCCTCCATGTCCAGTAAAATGAAGTTGCCTCTATAGAACATTTTCCTGGATAGGACATTCCTCAAACTCTGTCCCAGGAGTTGTGTGATAATGAAGTTTCATTGTCATTTGAAAGAGGTTGGGGAAACAGGGAAATGAGTCCCAGGCAGGGCAGATCTGAATGGTGTAGCAGAGGAAATGCTGTCCCCAGGAACACAAGCAGCTGGGTGTCTGGATGCATCATAAAATTTTATTGTGAAATGCACAGATGAGGGGGCCCAGCTGCAAAACATCAGGAGTGTTTATCATGATCTCCCAGAGCATTCTGGGTGTGCTCCCCTTTGACACTATTTTTGTGGGCTTAACCTAATTGAGATGAAGACATCAAAATTACTTCAAGGTGCAGTCCTGCTGGGAGGCACTCCGGGAGCTTGCCTCTCAGAAGGTCATCATACCGTTTGTCATCGCAGGCTAGACGAGCAAGGGGAAAGAAGAAATAAAGAGTAAGTATTAACAGGAGAAGATGGCATGACCTGGAGCCTAGTGAACCTCTGCTCATCACATCTTTATCTGTCAGACTTCAACAGTAACCAAGCCCATGGGGAGGCCATTCTCCTGACCATGCTATGCCCTTGAAAGAAATCACCAAAGTCCACCATGCTATATAAATTGTGCATATGTGCATTTGTGTTTCAGAGCCTCAGACAATCTCCAGCCTAAACATAATTTTACTGTCTCCCTCTCTCCCCACCCACCCATCCACCTGGGTCCTTACAAGCAGATCTATCTTTAGTAACAATCCCTTCTTTTAGATATAGCTTTGCCTTTTCCCTTAAAGACCGTGACTTCTTGATCCAAGTTCCTCATCTGAACACAGAAAATTATTTGAGTGACTGTTTTCTCTCTCCCAGGGATAGTATACAATCAGAGCTATTCTAGATGCATAAAAAAGAAGCTAAATCAAAGCATACAATGGATGCCTTAAAAAGGATTAGGGCTTAATTCTCTCCCTGAACCTCAAGAATAGTAAGCCACAGAATCTCTAGATGGAAAAGACCCTTATAGGTTGTCGGAGTTCAACATCCTCTTCTTATGCATGAATTCCCAATGAAACCCTGGAAAGCAGCCAACCAGCCTCTACCTGAGCAGCTCAGCCTTCAGCCCTCAGGGGAGCCCTCACTGCTAGTAATCCTTCCCCTGGATGTGGTTCGTAGGGACCAGACTGTAAGAAGCCTTGAAAGCTAGGTCAGGCGCTTGGATGACACTTTAGGTAGTGGTAACCCATCAGCTTCCCAGCTCTCTGTAGGGCCAGCACAATCCCAAGCATTGCCCCTCCTCTGGTTCTGCCCGACCCCATTATATTTTTTCAGGGAGCGGCATCTACAGACCTGCTGACAGGTTTAGAAAACCGATGCAGAACCAGCAGGTAGATGCTATCAACAGATAACGTCATTCAACTCAATCACAAGAGATTTGTTTGGTAGGGTAGAACAGAGCCTGGAGGAATGCAGTCTCTGCCTGTGAGCTACCCAGATTTCCCTGTACCTTCTTGGATACCTTGAAAATACCCATCACGATGTCTTGCTTTCTCACATCGAGTCTGGGCTGAGGTTGCAGGTGCTGAGTTTCAACCAGAAGGGAGATTTATAGTCTTGTTATCAGCTGCAGACAGCAGGCGGCTGTGGTCACAGGGGGCTGGGGGAGGGGGACAATAGCCCAGCAGGGAAGGCAGCCAGTGAGGGAGCACCTGGAATCACCTGTCCCCACATAGTCCCGGTGGATGCTCAGGACCCAGTATTGGAAAATGTGCCCTCCCCTCCCCCCCCACAGGTCCTAGGAAAACATCTCAGTTCTAGTGCTGAGTCCAATCACTTACCAGCTCAGGTGGTTATCGCTCACAGCGAAATTCACTGTCACATATTTCAGAGGTGTTAAATCATTCCAGCAATATATAAAGCAGAGAGTCTATCACAGCTGTTTGAGACTCAGGAGGTCATAAGAAATGGAGAAGGGGTGAAAGGACCCCTGGGGGCTCACTTATGCCCATATTCAAACCATGGGTGAGGCATCCTGTTGACTCTCCAGGCGTATGACAGCTGGTATGCCCCGACCCTCCAAGAACAAAAATGAGATTTTACAAGACACTTCTACTTGTCAGACATGGTGGGGTAGGGGAGAGGAGGTGGTAACAAATGTCATTACAACAACTTCAGGTTTTTCTCCAGCTCAGTCAGCCACCTACAATTATGGGAATCCCCCACCCCATTTCTAACAAATCCTACCCTAATTAAATATGCACATTCCTATCCTTTAGGTGTTTTTAAACATTGGTTTTCCTTGCATCATCTAACTTGTAGTATAAACTCTTAAAAGTCAGCATCTACGTAAAACATTTTATCAGAGCCGTGTGAAATACAGCACTATAAACTAAATAAATGAAGCGTTCATGGGAAGCAGATGTGGCTCAAGCGATTGGGCTCCCGCCTACCAGATGGGAAGTCCCGGGTTTGGTTCCCAGTGCCTCCTAAAGACAGCAAGCCAGCGCAGCGGGCAGGCGCGGCAGGTAGGTGTGGTGAGGTGACTCTACAAGATGACTCTACAAGATGACACAACAGGATGACGCAACAGGATGATGCAACAAGATGACGCAATAAGAGACACAAGGAAAGCATAATGAGAGATACAACAAAGCAGGGGGCGGAAGTGGCTCAAGCAATTAGGCGCCTCCCTCCCATATCAGAGGCCCTGGGTTTGGTTCCCAGTTCCTCCCAAGGAAACAAGGAAGATGAACAGACACAGCAAGTACAAACAACGAGTAGGTGGGGAGAAATAAATAAATTAAATAAATTAAAAAAAAAAAAATGAAGCATTCATGCTTCCCCAGCCCTAACTCCACCCTGGCATTGCTGTACCCAGAATACTGCCTTCCCCATTGGTGCCATGATTGGGGTTTACGAGGAGGAAACCTCTCCTGTTCCTGTCCCTCACCCCCAGCTCTCCCTGCAGACTTCAGGCCTGGGAGGAAAAGGTGAGAGCAGATTTCAGCTGACTTCAGGGAAATCCCAAACCTAGAAAATAGGGAGAACCATCTAGTTCTTCCTGCCCTCTGCTCAGGTTGCCAGCAGAGAATATATTTTTGCCAAAGAGATTATTTTACGTTAGGCTCTGGGCTAAAGTCGCCACTTATTTCTCTGGGCCTGCCACGCAGATATCGTTGCCTGCTGAGTCAGCGCCTGGGCTGAACCTGAGCAGGTGACCCTGAAGGAAGCAGCTCCAGAATGCCCATGAGCAGCTGTCTCCTTCAAAGCCTGCTCAAGGGATAGCCTCTCCAGAGACTCTTCCCTAGTTAATTCTGAGAAATTGAACAGAGGCTGGACTTCACTCAGAGAAGATTTACGGAGTGCCTATTACATGAGAGTATGATGTCAAAGAGCCATTTCTGTCCTGATCAATTCAGCAAACATTTACTGAGAAGTGTTTGTTAGTGAGAGATGGAGAACAGTGGGCTCAAGAGTCAAAATACCTGGTCACATCTGGTTCCACCATCTCCTTGGATGTTGTAAGGTTAATTGAGTAAATACATCCAAAATAATTAAAATAATGCCTGACACAAAGCAAGCACTCAGTTATTATTATGATTTCACAGTAGGTACTTGTCTAGACCCTATGGAAGTGAGAACACTGAGGCAAAGCATTTTAACACATAACACAACATGTTTCTCAGTTAGTCTGCACACACCAATATACCTCAAGAACTTTCAGAGTGTGATCAATATATAAAAGTCATCTTTGCTATACTGAGTATAAGTACCCCAACAGCTATGTTTGTCAGCTAAGTCGTTGAGCTGAGTGGAGAAACAATATTGTTTAGAGCAAGGAACAATGCCAAGCTTGCACCAAAGAAACAGCACACATAGTAGAAAACACAAGAAATTTGTTTCATAAGTGTATGAGAAAGTGCTGCTGGGACACAAGTAGTTCGATTGAAATAGCTCAAGGATGCTTTTATCTGCTAGTAATAGAACACCCAACTAACATGGATAAAATTATAAGAATATTTATTATCTTCAAAACAAAAGGTCTAAAGGTAGGTAGTTTCAAGGCTGGTTCAGCAGCTCAATTACATCATTAAAGTCCAAACTCATTCCATCTTTTCATACTTCAAATCTGAGACCATTGAATTCATCTTTAAGCATCTGTCCTTATGATAGATTATTATCCTTATGAATGCAAAATGGCTGCCATAGTTCCAGCCATCACAGGTAGACGTCATAATGTTCAGCAAAGAAATTCCTGAGGGAGGTCTCTGTCTAGAGTTACATTTCCCTCAAGTCCTATTTGCCAATATCAGACCACATGGCCATGCCCTAGCAGCAAGGGAATATAAGAAGGTTAATAGCTGTCATTTTCAACCTCAGTGATTGGAGGCGAGTTGTGCCAGAAAAATAGGTAGTCATAGTGTCTGCACAGTGACCAAGTAAAGTGTCAAGCTACTGCGGATGCTTGTTGAAATACTTGAGTTTTTGTGGTGTTGAAGTAGTAATTATGTATTAATTATTATTAGTTTGTTGAGTATAGTTTTAAAACAGTTAATCCCTTCAAGTGTGCAGCCAAATATTCTAGTATTTCAAACATGGAAAGATGAGCACTAACTCAGGACAGTGTATTGAACATTGTTTATGTAAGTGAAATGCTATGGACGGGACTGAGGAATCACCATGGAGATCCATATATATATACTCATATATTCATTTACTTAATTATTTTTTGAGCATCTGTTATGTATCAGGCACCTTTTTACAGTAATGAATAAGACATAGTCCCTGTCTCGGGGAACTTAACACTAGTGGGTATGAATACATGGTCTTTAGTCCCCAAACTCAATGATTCTATTGTCTTAGATTTGCAGGAGTTTTTATTAATCCTACACTTTGTGTCCCTTCTGCCCATAGCTTTGTCCTTAACCTCTGGAGTGTAGCCATTGTGTCTATTGTTTGTAAATTTTCTTGGGCTTATAAAAATGTGTTTTATCTCCATCTGGTCTGCAAATGCTTGAGAATTAAGTTTAAAAAACAAAAAACCCTGGATTCCATTAGTTCTGTACCCCCCTTAAATTGCAGACCATTGAGCTGGCATTCCTGCTTGTTTACAAGAGCCGTTGGGCATAGTAGAAAAAGTACAGACTGGTGCACTCATACCAGCTTTGTTACTCATTTGCCATATAGCCTTGGATAAGTCAGTTTCCAAGCCTCAGTCTTCTCATCTGAAAATGGGCATGATGGTAACGCCTATTTTGAGATGGTGTTATAAAGCATAGAGGAAGTAAGTGCGCAATGACGGGCATATTGTAGACAGACAGTAAATGGGAAGCTAGTAATCGTATTCGCTGCGATTTGACCTTTCACTCTCATTTGCCATTTGTCAAATAAAGCAAACCCGCAGCAGCAGGTGGCCAGAGCAGTCAATTAATGTCTGCAGATGGCACGGTGATCTGCTAATTGCTCCAAGGCTTCCAAAATCTAAATTGGTGTGGTAGCTCAGATGCCAAGGACATAGAGTCTTCCCTGCTCCCTCCCCTGCCTGCAGCCCCGCTCCTGAGAATTCCAATGAAAACTGTGATTCTCTGGAGACAGGTCAGCAATTTGTGCTATTAAAAATAAATCATTTGGACCCTGACCTGGCGTTTATGTGGGAACAGACGACATCTAGTGCCACCTTGGATTTCTTAATGCCCATCACTATAATAAAAGGAAAAAAAAGCTATAAAGATTTTTACATTTTTCTCATGATGCACGTCCCCAGTTATCATTCAGACAGTTCCCTGGCCCAGCAGGAGGTGAATAGAGGGCATGAGAAGAGAAGAGGAACCTCAAGAAAATGTCAAACTTGGTTATTTATTCAAGCAGCAGAGCACTTTGTCTACTCGCTGCTATGAATTAATAGAGTTTATTAAAATAGCTAAGCATTTCTACATATATAAATATATACTTTTTTTTTTTTTACATAAATAACCAATTCAGTCCCCCAGCAACTCTAGAAACCATCTGGTTTTTTGAGCTCTATCATCACAGATGTTCTTCCTGAGTTTTAAACCACGACATCGGTCTGGGCTTCCTGCTAGGAAGTATGGGTAGGGTGCTATTTGCTGGAGGAGAGCCCCAGCACATATTTCTTCATTGTGTTCCAGCAACGTGGCATGTCACCCATACATCAAAGCAATCGGTGTGTCCCTGGCACATCCTCTCCTAGGTGCCTAATAAATGTTGGCTCAATGTGATTGAAAGTAGTAGAGAAACAGGGTGGGAAATGAGGGGAAGTTGATGGAGAGGAAAAGTTTCCCCTATACAGGCCAAAAGAACCTATGTCTACAGAACTGTGTTTTCTTAAATGAAAAAAGTAGGAGAAAGAGTTTGGGGAAAGGTCATTCTGTTCATTGTTTTTCATGACCAGTGTAGATACAAAGAAGATTCTTAGTAACTGATAATTTCATGACAGACTTCAGAAGCAAACTGCAAAAGAACTTGCTCCATCTGAAAGTCCCTTATCATGCCCTACATGTGGTCATCCTTAGGGCACATCGTATGCTCAAGACACAGCCTTCCAGTTGTCTCAGCTTTCTGGAAGTCCTCAACTAGGTTGTACCCTCTTCTGTGGCCACAGGCATGCCCTCCTTCTAAAAAGTAATTTATACCATGAGATGCTTCTTCATACCCACCAGGAGAGC
>JAQZBX010031331.1:0-26334 GCA_029593785.1 Cabassous unicinctus | reverse complement strand
CAAAGCACAAACAACAAAAGAAAAATTAGATGAATTTTTCTCAAATTAAACACTTCTGCACCTCAAAGGAATTTGTGAGGAGGATAAAAGGCAAATTAAACACTTCTGCACCTCGAAGGACTTTGTGAGGAGGATAAAAGGCAGCTTACTCAATGGGAGAAAATATTTGGGAATCACACATCCAACAAGTGTCTAATATCCTTGATATATAAAGAGATCCTACAATTCAACAATAAAAAGATAAATGGCCCGATTTTAAAAGGGGCAAAAGATCTAAATAGGCATTTTACTAAAGAAGAAATGAAAGTGGTGAAAAAACACATGAAAAAAATGTTCAAAATGGCTATGAGGGAAATGCAAATCAAAGTTACAATGAGATATCATTCCCCATCTTCTATAATGACCACTATTAAACAAGTTGGAAAACTACAAGTGTGGGAGAGGCTGTGGAAAGATAGGAATGCTTGTTCACTTTGGTGTGAATATAGAATGGTAGAGCCACTTGGAAGTCTTTTTGGAGGTTCCTAAGGAAGTTAGATATAGATCTGCCATGTTTCCTGTCAATACCACTACTAGGTGTATACTCAAAAGAACTGAGAGCAGTGACATGAACAGACATTGCACACTGGTGTTCATAGCAACATTATTCACAGTTGCCAAAAGATGGAAACAATCCAGGTATCCATCAACTGACAGTAAATAAATAAATATTTTTTTAAATAAAAGAAACAACAGGAATTAAACAAAGCTTGGAGAAAGAGATTAATAATTTAAAGCTGATTTTTTACACTTAGTGACATTGTTGACAGCATGTTGAATTGTGTTTCAATGTTACTTAACAGATGGAGAATATAAAACAATTATGATTATGTTTTATAACCCTGAACATATTACATTCAATATACCGTAACATTCTAAGTAATGAATGTATCTTTAAACAGAATTACATGAGTGCAAGACCAGAAAGAGTGAGTTGAAAGTTACTAAAAGAGAAAACACAAATTTGAAAATTGTAATAATACTAAAACTCATAATCAGACACATGTATATGAAGAACTGTACAGTGAGGACCAAACTATGTGTCCTTTGTTTGTACTTTGTTACCAACCAAACTTCAAGGAAAGACATTAAAATGTTGAAGAAGTTTGAGATTTCACTTTAAGATTCAGCTGCAGTTAGCAGTCCAATAAAACTGTATGGATAATTTCCATCCAATGTGAAGACAACTAAAATATAAACTTGGGATAAAAAGTGTTAAAAAGGAAGAATTCCTAAAAGGTTGGAGTGTCATATGGATAAAGTAATATGTTTTGTTAAAAAATATTTCATGACATTCCCAAAACACACAATGGAGACAATGCTTCTAATGTAATGATACTACTTACAACAAAATTAAACTTGCATGAATATGAGAAGGTTGGCTGAGTTTGTTGAGCCATTAATTACTGCAAAGTGATGTTAATACATATCACCTCCTATCACATATCTCTGAACTATAAATGGAGATTGAATAAAAGTCAGGATTCAAAGATGATTTACCATACAATAACAACATTTATCCCGCTGGGACTGACTGATAAACCACAACTGAAGGTTCTCATTTTCATCTTTCTATTTCTCACCTACATATTGAGTGTAACAGGGAATTTGAAAATCATCTCCCTCACCTTCATGTATTCAAACCTTAAAACTGCCATGTACTTTGCCTACAAAATTTCACTTTCTTAGAAAATTCATCTATATATGCTTATATTCCCAGATACTTATAAACATATCTACAGGTGACAAAACAATCACATACAATAATTTTGTCCTCCAAAAGGTTTTCCAGACCTTGTTGCTCTTAGAGAATTTTTTCTCCTGTCCACCATGTCCTCTGACCACTATATGGCCATCTGCAAACCCCTACATAACATGACCATCATGAAAATCAGGGTCTGTAAAAAACTCATCCTTTGTTGCTGTACAGCTGGTTTGTTGATTCTATTCCTACCACTTAGCATGGACTTAAGTCTGGAATTCTTGACTAATGTCATTTACCATTTTGCCAGTGATGCATACCCTCTCCTAAAGATTTCATGCTCTGATGCATGGCTCATATATCAGATGGTCATAATCTTGAAGCTGCCATTTCACTAATCTCTGACAGAAATAACCTTTCTTACCTATTAAAGTTTCTGTTTCCTTAGTTTCAAAATTATCTCTCATGATAACAAAAAACATTAACAGTCAATTACTGTAAATATTTAGCTTACTGGTACAAGATATCATTTATATGACAATGGTTGGTTCACATTAGAATGCCCTCAACATTGCAATGATCTAATCTGTATCTTTCCTATGTTCCTGCCAGTGCGGTAATTAATCTGTTATCAATCCTCTATGCATTAAAATACCTGAAATTGATATCATAACCCCCAGTCTATTGATCTAAAAAAATCCACTTCCCACTATAGATATTAATCAAACAAATCTTGAGAAAGCTAATATTAAATCTCTAGGAACAGACAATTAAATTTATTTTATTACCCATGAGATGTGATCCAGAAACGATCCACTCTTATCATAATTGTAGTGTCAGATTTTATAAGTTACATGTGCATCTTATCTATGTTGAAACTATGGAGAATTCCAGAAATAAATTAGGGCTGAATTTTTATATGACTTTCTGTCTTCAATTAGGGAATCTCCTGCTCACCATTTTGAAAAGTATGAAGATTTCTTGACTTTGGGAGGCAGAGGATTTCTGATCAGTCATGTTTGAGGGAGATATCTGGATGCTCTATTTATTCCAATGAAATTCTAGAAAATCTATACCTTAGAAGTAGGACAAGTATAACACTAGAATATGATAATTATTCTCAATCCAACTAGAAATGCTTCACATATCTCAAAAACATGTAGCAGATATACAGGTAAATTATCTATCCAACAGAACAAGAATCAACCATCTCTAAAGAAAAATGCATTCACAAATATTCAACATATCATCAAAAACTACTTGGTAAGCAAAGAAGTGTGTCTTGGGACCCATAACCAGAGGATTAACAGTCAATAGTAAACAACAATGAAATTATTCAGATATTGGAATTAACAGATGAATACATTAAAGAAGTTATGTCAAATATGTTTAAAATGTAGTATAAACATTGTCATAATGAATAAAGATTTGGTAAAAAACAGCAAACTAGAGAATCCGTGATTAGAACCAAATGGAATTACTAGTACAATGAAATGAAATAACTGAAAAAAAAATTCTGTATGTCCTTTTGTAACATTGCACAACATATCTAAAAATAAGATTTTGATCTTGAAATTTCACTTTCAGCAGTTATTCTCACTTATATGGAAAATATTAGAATGAAGATACGTTTGATTGAATAGTTAATAGCTATACAAAATGGAGAACATTGTATTTCAGGCATCGTTAAAGTAAATGTCAACATTTTCATATAGCCAACTTATTAATAGTGATAAATTGGCGATTATGTGATTTTCTAAGATATTTTTAAAGATGAAAAGCATATTTTACACATCTATATTAAGATTGGTAGCAAATGTTTATGCATTTGTAAATAAAGCCATAATGTATTGGGTGTACTTAGAGAAAGAAAATCTGGGAGGATAAGTCCTACAATAAAAGAAGTAGTTTCATATCATTGTATAAACTTTTCCTTCTGCGTACCTAATTAAAATTGCCCAACACTAATAAAAATTCATATCATATAATAAAGGAATGTAATCATATAATAATGGATTTTGATCTACAGAATGCCTTAGTAGATACAAAAATTTTAAAAATGAGCTATGTTATTTAAGTAGTAGAGTTGTGCTCCTGATCTCTGTCTGATGCTGATGTATCATCCCCTGTCTCCAAAGACATTGTCCCCACTGAAGTCTTTGTTACATGGCTTTTGTTTTGTTTTGTTTTTTCCAAATGTCTTTATCCAGAAAATTCACTAATGACTCTTGAGTGTAGGTCACAAAGGACCTTTTTTTCACTTAATGGCATATTCAATTTTAAAAAGTCATGCTCTACTCTGTAAAAGCATTTCTCTCTCCTGATTATTTAGAATAATATCTCTTCTACCAGTGAATAGATTTCCAGCCTTTAGAGTAATTTATTTTCTTTTCAATGATGGAAAGAATAAGAATATATTTGGGGGCTTATAATAGCACTAAACCCATTATCAAGAGTCTGTAAACCTTGCTGAGGATGGCAATCCTGGGAGCTATATGCATTCCCAGACATGCCAGTAAATGTGAAGATATAAATGTATTTGTCAAAAATATCACTTTTAGCATTACAGTCTTAATATTGGTATGTATAAACAAACAGATGCTCTGATTTACTAAAAGAAGAGTAAGTATAATGATGCTTTTCTATTTGATTATAATTCCCTTTTTAGGATTTGGTCTTGTTTTCATTCTGAAAAGAAAATGGGCTTCAGTGATAATTAATGCATTTTATCATGTATTCAACAGGTATTTATGAGATATCATTTTCTAGAGAGACTTTATCTTGTGTAGAGTGATATCATTGTCTGGAAGGATTTTATGCATAAAATGCAATAATAAATCCAAAAGAAACTCAATATAATAAATATCTATGGAAACTTTTGCTACATATTTGACCCCAATTTAAAAATGTTGAAGTATATTTATATGTATATAAATCTATAAGGAAACCCTTTCAACCCCACATTCCCAGTGCCCATATTATCAGCCTCCCTCAAAAAAAAAAATATTGAGGCCAAAGTGGCATTTCATTAAAGAACTCTGTGTTAATTTCAAACATTTGTTTGAAAGAAAGAATAAACAGAAATCAGTATGTGACAACTAATTGCCAATCTTTTTTATTAACTTTCATTGTTTATTAAGTTTTAATATATTGGGAAAATATATTTTGAGAATTAAATAGTGCTCTGAAAGTCCATGTACGTTTTCAGAGTGATGCATGAATTATCTGATATATTGGGAAAAAAATGGAAGGAAGGTAGGGGGGCTGCAAAAATTTGATATCAATAGTTGATAGTTATTGATTGAGAGATCAAATTCCACAGAAGGGTTCTCATTTCAGAAAAATCATGTCTAGGTCAACACTTCTTCCCCATGTTGGTAACACAGGGAAATATACAAACATTCAAAGGCAAGTCAACCCATTTTCAGTAAAAAGGGAACACAGTATATTGAATATGAAATTAAAATTGTTCATAAAATAAATAACCTGGGTACAAGGGAGAAAGTTTTTCCATACATTGATGTTTTAAAATCTCAAGCCTTGAGATAGATAATGACTGTATAATGAAAATATTTGAGTCCTTACTTGCATAACCAATGGTTGATGTCTGAGAATTATCAGTGGAGCAGCTTACCACCACCTCAGGAGCAAAAGGTTCTTGAATTCTGCATTACATATGTTATTATTAGGCAAAAATGATATTGGTGAAGATAAACTAATTCATTTTACTGGAAATTCACAGAGAAAGGGAGTTACCACCTATTTCAGAAGTAAAGGTAATGCAGGTATTCAAAAATTATGTATATATTCTGAGAGAGGGTGGATTATACAGGAGAGTCAGAAGCAAGTTGGGGTAAAGGAAGAGGTTTAAACATTCTTGTCCTAAAAATCAACGAACAAATAAAACTCTTGTTTTGGAATAAAAACAAGCCTCAATTACTCCTCTAGAATGTGTGTAATAAGCACAAGTTATATTTTATTTATTGACACTGTTAAAAAAGATTAAAATTGTAAGGAAAAGATATGAAATCTATTATGAAATTTAACTGAATTTTTTACTGAATATGAAAGAATTCTTGAGAGCCAAAGGACATCATTGCTACCCAGAAAAATGTACGTCCTCAGCAATCTATGCTAAAGGGAAAATTAAGCAGGAATAGAAGTTAAACATATATTTTTAAAATGTAGTGGGTAATAAAACACTGAATATGTTGAGTTTTGGAATAGTTATAATAATCTATAAGAAAATGTCTCTGAATATGTCATACAGATTGGAGAGAAGTCGGAAGTCAGTGATGAGAAACGGTACAGTAACAACATTCATTCTGCTGGGACTGACAGATGACCCTCACCTGCAGGTTCTGCTTTTTATATTTCTGCTTCTCACCTACATGTTGAGTGTGAATGGGAACCTGACCATCATCACACTCACCTTTGTGGATTCCCATCTGAAAACACCCATGTACTTTTTCTTACAAAATTTCTCCTTCCTAGAGGTGTCCTTTACATCTGCATGTATTCCTAAGTACTTGTATAGCATAGCTACAGGTGACAGGGTCATTACCTACAATGGTTGTATGACCCAAGTGTTTTTTACCGACCTTTTTGCAGTATCCGAATTTTACCTCCTTGCTGCCATGTCCTATGACCGCTATGTGGCCATATGCAAACCCCTACACTACGTGACCATTATGAGCAGCAGAGTCTGCAGGTTTGTTGTCATCTGTTGTTGGATGGCTGGTTTGTGTGCATTAATTCCACCATTTACCCTGGGTTTAAAAGTGGAATTTTGTGACTCTAACATCATTGATCATTTTGCCTGTGATGCATTTCCCCTGGTGAAAATCGCATGCTCAGACACATGGTCCATAGAACAGACAATTATAATCTGTGCTGTACTGACCCTGAATATGACTCTGACTTGTGTAGTTCTGTCTTATGCTTACATCATCAGGACAATTTTCAGATTTCCCTCAGTGCAGCAAAGGAAGAAGGCCTTTTCGACCTGTTCTTCCCACATGATTGTGGTTTCCATCACCTATGGCACGTGCATTTTCATTTATATGAACCCTACAGCAAAGGAAGAAGTGACCATTAATAAAGTGGTTTCACTGCTCATTTCTTCTATTTCACCTACCTTAAACCCCTTTATATATACCCTGAGAAACAATCAAGTTAAGAAAGCCTTCGAGGACTCAATCAAAAGAATAGCATTATTGTCAGCTAAATAAAAGAAATTGTATATAAAGATTCATTTGAAAAGTAAAGTTAAATGCTTCTGAACAATTTCTCATTGATTATTTTCTAACTTTATTGTTTCTTAAATAATCTAGAATCAATACCTTTAACTTTTCAACATGTCTTTAAAATAGCTTGAATTGAACTTACTAAAGTCATTTCTGTTTCAAACTGAAACCTCATAATATTTTGCATGTCATTGAGAGGATATGTAAAATTTTTCAAAAATCATATTATATATAAATCAACTTATTATAAGTTATACAGAAGTTTTTTCTCTAGTTCAGTATATGCATATTAAAATAAATTGTAGCTATATGCAAATATATATAATGATATACAAACATATATAAATTGAGTCATTTTACATAAAAGTCTACAATGGATGAATCACAGCATAATGTAAAAATATAAACAACAGTGTAGAGAGAGTATAATAGCTCGTACAATGTTGACAAAATGGAAGATTAAGGTGACCTCGAAATGATATTACTGCAAACACATAGAACTGCTGGATAAAATTTAATAAAAATTCTTTTGAATCTATAGCTGAAAGGATTGCAAATTTGTAAATAAATAGCCAGAAATAAAGAAGTAGAGCAATGAATTATAAAATGACTATGTATGCGAAAGAGAGCATACACATGTTGATCGGCGCAGGGGGTCGATTATGGATCCCAGGGACTCAGGTAAAAATTTTCAGGTTCAGTATGCTTTTAGCACATGGAATGACACAAAAGAATACATTTAGAACTGTCCAATAATTGCACACTCAATGAAAGTTTGAATTAGAAAATCATGTGCATTCTGTTGAATACAATTTTCTGAAAGTTGTCTGCAATGTACTAGGTATGTTTGATACCTTGTGCCTACATATAACACAGATTTTGCTTTTATGGTCAAAATTCTCTCATGGTGATCTGAATAGTTAGATACAAAGATGTAAATATCCGCACAATCATCAATCCTTGAATTAAGATATTTAAAACATATATCTAGTTATCTAATTGCTGTTCTGAAAGCAATGATATGCAGATATTTCATTTTTTCTTTTTTTCTTTTTTTCTTTACTAGGGAAATTATGGGTTGAACTATGCATAAAATATCAGTTTAATCATGCATAAAATACAGGATTCCCATACACCACCTCACCAACAGCAAATTGCATTGTTGTGGAACATATGTTACATTTGATGTTAGCAAATTTTTATAACTGTGCTATCCATTAAAGTCTGTTGTTTAACTTAAGGTTCACTGGGTAGTGTAGTCTATGGATTGTTTAAAAAATGTATTCTGTTACCATATATACAAACTGACATTTCCCCTTTAATGATATTCAGATATGTATTTTATTGCTGTTAATTGCATTCACAATGTTGTGCTACAATCCATCCCAATCAATAATAAAAACATTTCATCATTCCAAAGATGAACCCTGTATATTTTATGCCTTAACTTCTTGTTCCTTATACCCACCATATCCCCTATTAAAGTGATTTCTAGTTCTGACTCTATGTGTTTGTTTATGTTAATTGCTTCAAATTGGTAATATCAGACAATATTTGTCCTTTTGTGCCTGGCTTATTTTACTCAGTGAAGATTGTCTGCAACATTCATTCATGTTGTCAAGACTTTATTCTTTTTTTTAAGGCTGAATAATATTCCATTGTATGTATTTATATTTACGCATTTTATTTATTGATTCTTTGATTGATGGACAATTGAGTTGCTTCCATCTTTTAGCAATTGTGAAAAATGCTGCTGTGAACATTGGTGTGTAAATTCCTATGAGATAATATCAACTGATAATTACCAGGTTCACAGCGAACATTTGGCACACATCTTTCACACTCCCCCATTATCAACACAGCACAACTTTGGCATAAATACAAGAATATTACATTATTACTGTTAACCACACTCCATAGGTCACTCTAGCTGTATTTTTTCCATGCTTCTCTACATTCTCACCACCTTGAAATACTGATGTACACCTGCTCTAGCTCAAAAAGAACACTCTTGCATCTGTAACCATCAACCACTATTCTCATCCACCTCTGGGTTTACTGTGCTATTCAGTACCTAGATTATTCTCTAGCTTCCTGTCAATTGGCATTACATCTCTAGACTACCCTTTTCAGCCACAACCCCATTTATAAACCAGCTGTTACACCCTTAATGTGTTACCATCAACTCTGTACATTTCCACACTTTTAAAGCTAATTAAAACTCCTACATACATTAAATATCAGTAGTCCATCTCATTCCTCCTCTTATCTCCTTTAAGAATATACCACCTACAACCAGGTCTTGAAGATATTTTCCTACATTTTCTTCTAGAAACTTTATGGTTCTTGCTTTTATATTTAGTTTTTAAAAATTCATTTTGAGTTAATTTTTGTATAGTGTGTGAAATTGGGGTCCTCTTTCTTTCTTTTGCTATGGATAACCAATTTTCTCAGCACCATTTGTTGAATGGACTGTTCTGCCTGAGCTGGGTGGATTTGACAGGCTAGTCAAAAATCACTTGACCATAAATGTGAGGGTCTGTTTTTTAACCATCAATTCTGTTCCATTGGTCTATGTGTCTGTCTTTATGCCAGTACCATGCTGTTTTTATCACTGGAGCTAGGTAATGCGACTTAAAGACTGGAAATGAGAGTCCTCCAACTTTGCTTTTCCTTTTTAAGATATTTCTGGCTATTCAGGACCCCTTATGCTTCCAAATAGGTCATGTTTTCCATTTATTTAAAAAATGCTGGTGGAATTTTTATCAGTATTGCATTGAATCTGTACATCAATTTGAGTAGAATTGACATCTTAATGATATTTAGTCTTCCAATCCATGAGCATGGAATGTTCTTCCAATTATTTAGGTCTTGCTAAAATTTCTTTTAGCAATGAGTTGCAGTTTTCTGAATACAAGTGCTTTAAATCATTGGTTAAGTTTATTCTGAATATTTGGGTTTTATCTGTCATATTTTATTTTCACCACTCTTTTGAAACTTTTAGTTACTTTTATTGATATAATCTTCTTTTCTAGACTCTCTTCCAGGCCCCTCTCTGCTGTCTTTTCTTTTCAGGCTGTAGCACACCCTTTAGTATTTCCTGCAAAGCAGGTCTCTTGGTCACAATCTCTCTCAGTTTCTGTATATCTGTGGATATTCTAAACTCACACTCAATTTTGAAGGACAATCTTGCCAGATATAAGATTCTTGACTGGAAGTTTTTCTCTTGCAGTATGTATCATTCCACTATCTTCTTGCCTCCATGGTTCCTGATGAGAAATCAGCACTTAATCTTAATGGGTATCTATTATATGTTTTGCATTGCTATTCTTTTGCTGCTCTCAAAATTCTCTCTTTGTCTTTGGCCTTTGACATTCTGAATTACATGTGTGTTGGAGTTGGTCTATTTAGATTTTTTCAGGTGGAGTACGTCGTGCTTCTTGGACATGGATATATATGTCCTTCAATAGGGTTGGGAAATTTTCTACTATTATTTCTTAAAATATTCCTTCTGTCCTTTTTCCCTTCTCTTCTCCTACTGGGACACCCATGACACATATGTTTGCACGTCTCTTGCTCTCCTTTAGTTCCCTGAGACCTGGTTCAAGTTTTTCAAATCTTTCCTTCATCTGTTCTTTTGTATGTTCCCTTTCAGAGACCATGTCTTCAAGCTCACCAATCCTTTCTTCTGCCTCCTCAAATCTGCTATTATATGATTCCAGTGTATTTTTAATTTCATGTATTGCAACGTTCATTCCCACAAGACCTGCTATTTTTCTATTATGCTTTCAAATTCTTCTTTGTGCTCATTCAATGCCTTCTTAATATCCTTAACCTCTTTAGCCATCTCATTGAATTTATTAAGGAGGTTTATTTAAACATCTATGATTAGTTGTCTCAGCCCCTTTATGTCATCTGGAGGCTTATCTTGTTCGTTTAACCTGGCTATTTCTTCCTGTTTCTTGGTGTGGATTGTATTTTCTGTTAGTGTCTTGGCATCTGGCTTACTTGAGTATTTATTCTGAGTCCAATCTTTCACTTTGGTTTAGGGCTTCCTGCCCTTTCTCCCTTGCTGGCTGTGTAGTAGCAGTCAAGGTTGTAGTTGGCACTAGAAGCTATGGAGGCTCAAGCTGACTTCATTGCCCCAGAGACCATTGAAGCTTCTCACAACTTTCTCCTTTGCCGTGGTTAGGGACAGAGCCACAGCTGTGTGGAATAATCCAAGTAATGCAGGCCTAGACTGTCATTGCCAGAGAGACTGATAAAGTTTCAGGCCCTTTCTCCCCTGCTTGGGGCATGGATGGAGCTGCAGGTATGGGCAGCAATCATTGTATAAGATGTACAAGATCACTGCAGTTGCCTGAGTAGACTTCCTATTATTCGGTCTGTGTCAGGTAAATGCAGTTACCTGGATATGCTGGTGCAGGGCCTGCCAGCATCCTTACTGCTAGAGGTTGGGCTGAAGCCTAGGCTAGGGCTATAGGCCAATCTGTGTGAAAGAAACCATTCTCTATCATCACTGTGATTTTCAGTCAGCCCGGCTTCCCCTCATCCTGGGGGTTGAGTCAAAATGGCAGCTACATTCCTCCTTCTGACTTGGAGAGACTCAAACTTTAGCTCTTTAGCCAGCTGAATTTCTAATCAGTAACTGAATTTGGGGGCCAATCATCTCTTCCTCCCCTTTTTTTGGGAAATGGAGCTTCTAATTCCTGCCACAGAATTGCTCCTGAGGTGGCTTGTGCTGCC
Source organism: Cabassous unicinctus (assembly GCA_029593785.1). Lineage (NCBI taxonomy): Eukaryota > Metazoa > Chordata > Mammalia > Cingulata > Chlamyphoridae > Cabassous > Cabassous unicinctus. The sequence goes on along the minus strand of JAQZBX010031331.1, from coordinate 14,601 downwards.
AAAGTAGGATGATTACTGGCCTATTTAGAGTGACTTGTAATTTACCAGAGAGGCTGGTGCAGCTCCCCCAGCTTCCTACTTGCTCGAGGTGGCCCTGTGACTTAGGCTGGAGCTGCAATCTGATTTAAATAGAAAGAAGCAGGTCCCTACCAGCACTGTGATTTTCAGTCAGCCCTGCTTCCCCTCAAGTCAGGCAGAGTTCATTCAGATGGCGGCTACCAGCCTCTTTCTGACTTGGACAGGTTCAAACTTTATCTGTTCTTAGGATAATACTTTAGCCCACCGAATTTACTGGTCAGTAGCCATAATTGGTGCCCAACTGTCTCTCCTCCCCCATTTTTGGGAAGTGGAGCTTCCAATTCCAGCCATGGAACAGCTCCCGAGGTGGCTTGTGCCTCCAGTAGATGATGGGCTCCGGCCTCCGTGGCGTGGAGTGCTCTACTTATGAATTTTCTCTGCACGTGGGCAGTATCTTCCTTCCAATCTTTCAAGGATAATGCAGGATGCACTTCTGGCTCCTGGATCTCCTAGATAGCTCTGGGAGATCACCAACTGCCCCATAGCAGGAGCTGATTCTAGAACCTCTTTACTCTGCCACCATCTTGCTGATTGTCGCCATTTCTTTTTATATAATGTAAATTTTATTAACATTATATCCTCTTCAATAAATTCAAATTATTTATATCAGTTCCACAGAAGCATGACATTTTTTATGTCAAATGTTTTCTCTCTAACTCTCTCTGTCTCCCCCTTTTTGGTCTTTGTATCTAACAGGTTGTTGTAGGTTAAATTATGTAACCTCTCAGAAGACATATTCATAATCTCAATCTGACTTTCTGTGGGTGTGAACTCATTTGTAAGAAGGAAACTTTGATTAAGTATTATCAGTTAATGTGTAGACTCTTTTGTGAGTAGGATCATGTAGGATCGTATTTATGTGTGGTTGAACCTGTATCAGGAGGCTCTTAAAAGAATCCTGCAGGCCTTATAGATATAAAGAAGTCAGAGATTCCACAGGTAGGAGCTAAAACCAGAAGTCAGGGTGTGCAGAAGAGCAAATATGATGTGATGATCTAGGATATTGTATGTGACAGGACACAGAGAGCAAGCAATGGAATCCCAAAGATTATGACAAGCCAGCAGCAGAATGCTACAAATTTTGTGGAGAAGAGCACCTCAGATGGTACTAGTTTTTTTCCTGGTGGGTTGAACCAAAGCTTCAAACCTGAAAGATCTGAACCATTTGTATTCTATCCTGGTTTGGGTTGCTTCAGTTTTCCATTTACTTTAATCACAAGAATAGTCATACTAAGAGATGTGCTATGTGTTCTCTTGGATTCCAGACATATTCTTCCTATTTCCTTTGTGTAGTAATACTTCAAGTTTCCCTTAAGGCAATCAGGATCAATCATGCCAGTCAATGCAGTGACTCTGCTTTGCCTGTTGATTCAAAGGCATAGTAATCTACAGTGACTGGGTAGAAGTCATAACTTCCAATTCAATGGAAATACTGCTGTGTTTCCTTTGGAAGCATTCCTCCCTCAAGACATCTAGAATAACACAGCAAAAGATCGTGGGGACAGAAAACAAAAATATTGTTACTAGATAACTGTAGCAATAGCGAGTGGTTCAGCTCCCAGTTCCACCTCTCAATTCCTGCAACCTTTAATTCTGGCCTCAGGAGAAACAGCACCGTCTGTTGGAAACTGACTTAGAACATAAACTGCTTCCTGGAAAATGTTGCACCAGCCCTGCAAGATAATTCCACCTAGATGTAACCATAACTGAGTTTTCAAAGGGCTATTCTACCATTCTTTCAATCCAGATGTTACAGAGTGATGAAGAACATAGTAAAACCAGAGAATTCCATGAAGATGGGTGCATTGTTGTACTTCATTTGCTGTGAAGTGAGTACCTTGATCAGAAATAGTGCTGTGTGAAATACATGATGGTGGATAAGGCATCTTGTAATCCACTGATGGTGGTTTTGGCAGAAGGTTTGTGTGCATGGGATGACAATTCATATCCAGAGTAAATGTCTATACTAGTAAGAACAAAATGCTGCATATTTCATCATGGGAGTAATCTAATGTAATCACCAGCAAAAGGTATCAGGCTAATCACTTCAGTCAATAGGGTAAATGCAGAACTGAGTTTTTGTCTTTGATACTGGCATATAGGTTACTAAAGAAAAACTGTGACCAGGTTTGATTGAGGGGTGGATCGGCATGTTGCTAAATCCATGCAAACCCTCCATTCCTGCCACATTGATTACTTTCTCCAAGAGCCCATTGTACAATGACAGATGTGGATATTGAAAGAGAATGGCTGGTCTCCACAGAAAGGGTCATCTTATTCACTTGATTATAAAAATACCGACCTGCTCAGATCACACTTTGGTGAGCACTCACATGGGACAGATTGATATTTACATTTTTGTCCATCTAGAAAGTTCAGCTCTATCACATACCTGTCTCCCAGACCTCCTTGTCACCAATTTTCCAATCATGTCCATCCAACTCCCTGACCATCTAGCCAAACAGTTGGTAACCATGTATCTCAATTTAGTGAATTTTCTGATCATTTCTCCTTAATGAAAAATGAAAACCAGGTGCACTGCTTGAAGTTCTGCCACCTGGGAAGATTTCCTTTCACCACTGTCCTTCAGGGACATACAAGAAAGGGGCTGTAGAGATTTCAGGTGGTGCCTGCACATGGTGCACAAGTGCCTGAGAATCCATGTCCAATTTTCTCTTCTTCAGTCAAGTGATCACAGAAAACTAACCAAAAGTACTTAGCTGTGGGCTGGGAGAAGCAAGGTAATGTGGCAGGAATGAGGGCCATAGGCATTGTGCCAGTTTCTCGTGTAACTTACATTTGCCTTCAGTGCCTGCTTGAACCCATTCTGGTATAGATCACATCTATTTGATGATGGAGGGCTGCTGTGCATGTTCAACTTTATGGCTCGGTGGGTCAGAAAATACCCAGTTCATGATGGGAAGCTGTCTCATGGTAACTTGGTGGCACAATCAACTGTTCAATCTCTGCATCTATCCAGTAGAAAGCCAAAATCTGTTTCTCAAAAAACGTGTAGTTATCTAGAGAGGATTCAGGGCCTTGCTCTAAAAATCCTCATTTTTTGTACTGAGATTCACTATCAGGGTATGCAAATGCCCAAACTGCAATTATGTCAGGCAATTTGTCTGACAGTATGCAAAAAATATGTTTTTTCAAGGATTCTCCTTAAAAAAATTTTACTATAATTTTGAAAAATGCAGAAGAACCTAAAATGAGTTGCTCTGAAAAACTTGTTTTATAGCCATAGAACTATATTTTTTAAATGGTGAAACATGGAAAGAGCATATATTTACAACAAATTTTGGTGTAAGCACTGACATTATTGTAACAAAATGGACCTCAGTAAATGGAATTAAAATAATATATATAAATAATTATGGAGACTAAAAAATAGATTCACACATATTTAAGGTAAAAATAGTATCTGATAAGGTATATATCTCAATATACAAGTATGTTTTTAGTTTAATGTTGATGCATTTGTAAATATTACATATCATATGCATGGCATATATTTGCAGGAAGACATTATGGATACATATGCTTGAAAATAATAGCATTTATTATCTCTTTTTAAAGTTTTTTTTTCCTTACTCTTTTCATTATGTGCATCTGCATTTGCTCATCTGATCACATGTCATAGCTACACATATTTATTCATTTTCGAGAAAAGTGATAAAGTAGAAAAGGGAGAAGAATCACCATTTAAATTACCTTACAATTTAAAAATTACTTAAAAGGAAGTGGTCAAGCATTTAAAAAATTGGATTCTTATTGTTTTCTTACCTGTTTAAAGGTATTTTCCTGCCCCTAAAAGCTGAGTACCCACTATTAAAGTGTTGTATATGTTTTTTCCCAAGGTTAATTACACAAATGATCCATGGTAATTTTTGAACCTGGTCACCAAGGACTTCTGTTTATTCATTTGGTTTGGGATTTGGCTAATAAAGGAAATACCAAGTTTGAAACTACAAAACTTTCTCTGAGCAAAGATAGGACAGAAAATCAACTCTTTCATGGTTAGCAGGAGTTCTTTTTTAAGTCAATTTATGCAATTAATTGAAGATAGAAATTATAACTCATTCAAGACTGTTCAAACTATTCACCAGGGCTGCAGAAATGTCCTTTATGCATCTTCAGATGGTCTACCTTACAAGGGAACATCCCAACTCTCAGGCAAACCATGAGCAAGTCCATGTGCTTTCTCTATCATAGTGACTCAATCCCTAGTATTTAATTCTTACATTTGGTCAAATGATCAGAACTGATCCATTCCCCACTTCAGCAGGGAGTAATATTTCAAAGCGATTTGTTGTTGTAGATTTAATCATGTACCATATAAAGATGTGTTGAAGACTTATTCCACACTACTGTTGATGTGACCCCAGTTTTAAATAAGCATATTGAAGGTGTTATTATGAGTTTAGGTGTGGACTAATTTGTGAATAGGATCTTTGAAGGTCATAATTAGGGAGACCAAATTGAATCTCGGGAGGCCCTTTTCTATATCACTGGAGTTTGTAAGAGGCAGGTAATTTTCTCATGCAGAAAGTCAGAAGAAACCTAAAGATAAAAGAAGCCAAAGAATGAAATAGTCATCATATGAATAGGCAGAGATGCAAGCCATAGAACCCAAAGGAATTAGGCAACTCAGCAGTAGACACTACATACTAGAGAAGAAAGCATGACCTATCAAAATTTGATTTAAGATTCTACAGGACAAAAGAGTGATACAAATAATTTCCAGTGTTTAAGCCAAACCATTGTGTGGTATTTGTCACAAAAGCACTGGCAGACAAGGACGATAGTAAAACTTTCACAAAATAATGTAATTGAAAGCTCTAGGAAAATTGCCAGAAGATTTTCTTTTGGGAAGCTCTGATTCAATTTTTAAATATTTGCTTAGCTAGTGTAGTATTTAGTGTGTGCCCTTTGAAAAGATATCTAACAAGAAGAATTTGGTAAAAATTCAGAACTGCAAAGTCCCTGATTTCTGGTTTTAATATCTTACTGAGAGATACAAAAAGGAGACAAAATCAGGATGAATGCATATACAACTATTCCTATTCTTGGCAAATGGGCAAAGACAACCAGCTAATACCACTTTTGTCCAGTGTAGAAATAGGGTATATAATCATGGTTCTCATAATAAGATACACAACACTATATAAATGCATTTAAAAAACAAATATCACAATATTAGACTCAAAGATTTAGTAAATTAAATGAGAAAATTCAATATCATAGTACTTTTAGGATACATACCAAATAAGAATAATTTAGCTGTTTATGGGAAATCTGATTGGATTTTTTTCATTAAAATTTTCTTTGACATTGTGTACATGTCTGAATTTGTGCTACTTATGGACACTATTCCAGTAAAAATCACAGTCCTAATTCAAATAAATGAATTTTTGCAGAGTAATATGTTGAAAGGAGATTGCTTCCTATGAAAGGCATCCACCCAATATATGAAAGGTTCATCAGGTTCCAAGAGCAATAGATGTTTAAACCTAAAACTCAGGCATTGAGTATTTGCAGTGGGTGGAACTAGAGTTTGGAGACCATAGATAAGTAGGAAAGCAGAGAGTAACAGAGAAAAGAATATTCCAGGTAGACACTCGATTTAAAGTTATTATTTCAATAACTGGACAAACATACTAGTTAGAGTATTTTTTTAAAAACATGGAATTACTAAGTACAAGGTGTATTTTATCTTATTCTTGACATTCCAAAGAGCAATACTTTTTAGATATGAAGCAATTAGGTGTTCTCAAAAGTAATCATGAGGGTATCTTTATTGAGTTGAAGGATCTAATTCAGAAAAAAGAAAGAAATATGCATAACAGGGATCAGCAAGAAAGAAGGACTCAGGAATTAGAACGAAAAAGGTGAGAGGAAAAATGTGTGAGGTTTTAAGAAATGTTTCATGACATTGTTATAAATAATGTGTGGTAAAAAGTAAACATTTCACATAGAAGTCTTCTAATAAGTTGAGGCAAAAATTGATAAACTTTGGCAAAAAGTGTTTCATTATAATGATGAGGGCAATAAATGTGATTATAAATAGGTGAACAAAGAAATGTGACAAAGAAAACAGAAAATGGTTCCATTTTGGAACAATGAAAGAGTTAAGTGAAAATTATTAGATATTATGAGACAAGCACTTTTCTATGTTCCATATATACTAACTAGTTTACTTAATCAACAATAGACGAAATATATTATCATTATTTCTGTATTAGAAATTGCATAATGAAGTAACAGAGAAACAAACAGAGGTAGGGGAAAGAGATCGGAACTTTAAAGTTGATTTTTTTGCACTTGATGATATTAATGACAGAATGTTAGTGTGTGTTTCACTTTTATTTCAGAGATGAAAAACATTAAAAAATTGTGAATATGCCATACAACCTTGCACATAGCACTTCCAATGCCATTAACATTCTAAGTAATGATTGTAACTTTAGAGAGATTTACATGAGAGACAGAAAAGAGTGAATAAACACATAGTAAAAGAAAAACACAAAGTATTGAAATTGTAATAATGCTAAAACTCATATCAAAAGCAAAAGATACAATGAACTGTATAGTGATGACCAGACTATGTGGCATATATTTGCAATTTATTAAAAAAAAACTAAAATGAAAGACATTAAATTACTGAAGAATTTGAAATTCGGCTTTAAGATTCATTTGCAGTTAGCAGTCCAAGGTAACCATATGGATAATGCCCATCCAATGTGCAGATAAATAAAATATAAATTGGGAATAAAAAGCAGTAAAAGGAAGAATTTCTAAAACGTTGTAGCGTGATATGGGTAAATAAATATGTTTTGTTAAAAAGCATTGTATGATATTTCCAAAACACACAATTGTGTAGACTATGCTTCTAGTGTAATGATTCTACTTATAATCAAATGAAATAAGACTTCATGCATGTGAGAAGGTTGGCTGAATTTCTTAAGCCATTAATTGTTGCAAAGTGATACTAATACCTCTCTCCTCCCCTCAAATATCTTTGTATTATAAACACAGAATGAATACTAGTCAGGATTCAATGATGAGTAACCACACAATAACATTTACCCTGGTGCGACTAATTATTACCCACAACTAAAGGTTCTCATTTTCATCCATATATTCCTCACCTACATATTGAGTTTAACTGGGAACCTGACAATCATCTCCCTCACCTTTGTGGATGCAAACCTTAAAACTGCCTTGTACTCTTTCCTACAAAATTTCTCCTTCTTAGAAATGTCATTTAAATCTTCTTGTATTCCCAGACACTTGTACAACATATCAGGTGACAATATAATTGCATACTATAATTGTGGCATCCAAATTTTTTGAAAGTTTTTTCACTTGGCCACCCTATCCTATGACCACTATATAGCCATCTGCAAACCCCTACATTACAATCATGTTGATATTCTTTCAAATTTTGTTGACATATTATTCATACATGGACTACGGAAAAGTATGTGACTTTGAAGTACTCCTTTTAGCAATCCAAATTGATCCTTAAAGTAAATTTTACTTCAAACCCTAGTTTATAATCCTTTTGATGGAAATCATTGAGCCAATTATTTCAAATATTTAACTTCCTGGTACAAGATCTTTTATGTGAAACTGGTTGGTTCACAATAGAATGCCCTCAAAATTGCAGTCATTTAATCTGTATCTTTCCAACATTCTGACATTATGATAATTAATGTAATTCTCTATGTATTACGATTCCTGAAATTGGGATCAAATACCCTAGTCTGTTGATCAAAATACCCACTACCCTAAAAATCCAATAAAACAGCAATTGAGAAAGCTAATATTAAATCTTCAAGTAGAGCTTTTTAATTTTATTTTAGTAACCCTGTGATATGACCCAGAAAACATCCACCCTAATGTGACTTCAGTGACAGATTTTATAGGTTACATGTATCTCTTATCTATGCTGAATGTTTGGAGAATTCCAGAAATATATTTGTCCTGAATTTTGATATGAATTTCTGACTTTAATTTTGGATTCTCCTTGATCATCTTTAAGAACAATTTCTTGTTTCCTTCAGGTTGGGAGCCATAATAGTTCTGATCAGTCAAATTTTTGGGAGAATCCTGGACTCCCTGGTTATTCATCTGTAATTCAAAAAAATCTATATATTGAAAGTAGAGCTAATATAATCCTAGAATATGGTAATTATTTAAACCCATCGAGAAAAGCTTCACAGGTCTCAAAAATATCTAGCAGAAGTACATGTAAATTATTTATCCACCAGAAGAAAATATCAACCATTCTGAAAGAAAAATGCAGCCAAAACATCCAGCCGATCATCAAAAAGTACTTGGTATACAAAGAATCAAGACTTGGGACACGTATCCAAAGGATTAACAGTCAATAGTAACCTTGCCATGCTTCAGGTGTTGGAATTAACAGTTGAGTAAATCAAAGCAGGTATTGTAAATATGCATTAAAATTTAGTTTAAATGCTGTCATAATGAACAAAGATTGTGAAAGAACAGCAAACTACAGGAACCATAAATAGACCAAATAGAATTTGTGGTACAAAGAAATGGAATAACTGTAATTAATAATTATGAATAAATTTAAGATTGGCAGAAGAAAGTGTCAGTGTTGTAGAAAACAGAACATGAGAAATTATCCTAATTTAGAACAACATACAAATATTGACAAATATGCAGAATTTTGTGATTTGTGTGATTATATGAAGTAGTTTAAAAATGTGTAATTGCAGTCTCAAAAAAAGGGGGAAACAGGAAAAGAAAAGGATTTGAAGTGATAAAGATTGAAAATATTCCAAATTTGTTTAAAGTACCAAATTTCTAAGAAGAATAAATATGAAGAAAAAGTAAACAAATTATAGCTATATATACAACTTGGAATATTTCCAATAGGTATTTTGGGTAAAAGAGAAGCGGAAAGTTTCATTTAATATTATCTTGTCTTTAACATGTACACAGTGACCAAAATAATAAATGTTCATATGTATCTGTGTACATGTGTGTATGTGAAAATTTTCTGTGTATGTGTTTTTGTATTCATGTATTGAGGAAATATTCATTTATTTTATTTTTATTTAGTCAGAAAGCCTGTAGAATATGAAGGAAATCAAATTTAATGCAGAATTACTATGGCAAAAAATATGTGATTCAAACAGTGAAAAGAATGGGTAAAAGGAGACAAGGTAAAAAACAAAAAAAACAAAAACAAGACTTCAATTCTGGGATAGTCACACTAAGTTCAAGTATTGGAATGCAACATAATAATGATATAAATTCTGCTTATATTGTTTTAAAATTTCAATCCAATTCTTATAAAAAAAGTGCATTAATTTTTATTCGTAAACAAGCTTACACTAAAATGTAATGACAAATGAAAGGCAGTAGAACAGCCAAAATAAGTTTGAAAAGGAAGTATAAAGTGGGAAGATCACTCTTCTCTATGTTAAGGCTCATTACATGTTTACAGAAATCAAGATTGTAGCAATTGGTTAAAAAGACAATTTACTGAATGGGGGAAAATATCCATCTAGTTGTATACAGAATTCACAAAACTCATCATTAAAATAAAAAAAACAATCAATCCCAATAGAAAATGGGCTAATAACATGAGCAAACATTTCACCAAAGAGGATATGCAGATAGCAAATAAGACCATGAAGAGATGTTCATTATTACTAGTTATTAGAGAAATGCAATTTCAACCACAATACATTCACTACAGATGTATTAGGTTGGATAAAATAAAATATAGTGATAACACAAAAACCTGGTGAGGATGTGGAGAAACATGATGATTTCCAAAAACCAGTCTGTGAACACCTGTATACCTGAACAATGTTTGTGAACATCTTGGATATGGTTATGCCCACAAACCAGATGGAATCCAAAATTACTGATCAATGGTCTGTGGCCATGATATGACTCACTCTCTATGTTTATAGGAAAAAATGATTTTCTTTGAAGAGAAGGAATGGAGAATAGTATTGTAATTTTTGCCAATCTATAGTGTGCTAACATTATTTAGATCACTCTGATATAGCTATGTGGTATAACATACAAGTCTGTAAACATAGTGATAGAACTACAGGTAAACCTCTTTTTCAGACAATAATGCCCAGGATCAGAAAATATTTTGCAAGGTTAATTTGAAACCTACAAGTGATATAAAATTGGCTATATAAACCTATTTACCAGACAAGGAAATAGTTTCTACCTTTAAAAAAGTAGAAACTCTATCAAATTACTATAAAAAAAGATGAAGGAGGAAGGAGAGTAATTGAATTTAACAGGAATATGAAAAGTCACACAGGGACAATGTCATGATTAAAATGCCTAATGGAAGGAATTCCTATCCTCTGTGGAGGATTCAATTCTGGCAATGTCAGAATATTAAGAGGCTTCTATATTTTATGTTAAAACATTGTAGAGGTTGATAAAATACAAATAATGGAAGCTACCTGAAATTAATACCCAAATATGTCTCTCAGTGCAATTGACATGAGGTTACCTATCAGTAAGGAAGAATTAAATCATGATTATTTAATTTTGGCTTAAATAAATATTTGAAAAGCAGTTAATGTCATTCAACATATTAAGATTAAAAATGAAAAATACACATAAATATGGTCATATCAAGTTATGCAGAAGAAGCATTTGAAAATCAACATTTATTTTGCAATAAAAAATACTCAGCACAGAAGAAAAGAAATGCATTTTCTCATTCTGATAAAAGGCACAGTTATGGGTAAATTTTTTTCACCCAAATAGATGTATTCATGCCCTAGCACGCTACCATACTGTAACCTTCTTTAGAAACTGATCTTTGAAGATAATGTGAGTTAAAATGAGGCCAAACTGGACTAGGGTGGGACCTTAACCAATAAGCTTTATGCCCGTATAAGAAAGAAAACTGGACACAGACAGAGAGAAAACAAGAGAAGATAGCCATGTAGCAGAAGCAGAAAATGTCATGCATTGCCAGCAAGCCACTGCCAGAACACTACGGGCTTCACAGGAAGTCTGGAAATGGCCATAATTATATTTCAAATTACTAAATTCCAGAACTGTGGGACAACTACTTTCTGTTGTTTTAAGCTGTCCAGAATTTTGTATTTCTTATGGCACCCTTAGGAAACTAACACAGGCATCTACCAAAACCTACAACTTATAATATCGTATTTTATGTGAAATACTCATTGCTTCTACCCCAAGATCAGGAAGAAGGCAAGGTGTCCACACAGCCACTTCTATTCAACATTCTAAAAATATTCTACATTTTTCTACAAAAAAATCACTAGAAGTAACAAGTGAGTTTTCAAGTGTTGCAGGAGAAAGATCCACATGCAAATTTCAAAACTACTGGTACAAAAGAAGAAATACAAACAGCAAAGAAACATATGAAATCATGTTCAAAATCACTAGCGATTAGGGAAATGCAAATCAAAACTACAATGAAATATCATTTCACACCTATTAGACTGGCCACTATTAAAAAGTCAGAAACTGTAAATGTTGGAAAGGAATGGAGCTTAGGAATGCTTAATTACTGTTGGTGGGAATGTAGAATGGTACAGCCATTGTGGAGGACTGTTTTGCAGTTCTTAAGGAAGTTGAATATAGAGTTGCCATGGGACCCGGCAACACCACTACTAGGTATATACCCAGAAGAACTGAGAGCAGTGACACAAATAGACATCTGCTCACAGATGTTCATAGCAGCGTTACTCATGATAGCCAACAGTTGGAAAAGTTTTACGTGCCCATCAACTGATGAATGGATAAACAAATTGTGGAGTATACACGCAATAAAATATTATGCAGTGGTAAAAAGAAGCCATGAACATATGACAGCTTGGATGAATTTGGAGGACGTTATGTTGAGTGACCCAAGCCAGACACAAAAGAACAAATGCTGTATGATTGCCCTATTATGAGCTAAATACATTATGTGACATATAAATATATCATGTGAAATACGAATATGAGTAAAATTGCATTTATAAACCCATTTTTCTTTGAATCTGAACAATTGTAGGTTAATACTACAAAATGTTACTATCAGACAAAAAATGCATTATACTAAGTGACAGAGAACAGACACAGAGCACTACCTATTGTATGATTCCATTTATATAAAATATAAATATAAATCAATTTACAAAGATGAAATGAGATTAGTGGTTATGTAGGGCTGAAGAAGGAATGGCAAGGAGTGTAGAGTCTTTCTTTTTGGATTAAAGAAATTGTTTTAAAATTTATGAGATGATGAATGTACAACATTGTGATTATATTAAAATCCATTGAATATACAATTAGGATAAATCATATGGTATGTGAATATATCTCAATAAAACTGCTTAATAAACAAATAAATAAATGTGCAAAAATAGCCAGAAATAGCAGTTATGTATAGCAGGGGAAATATAGAGAGATTGAGAGGTGAGGTATTTTCTTGTTTATGTGTTTTTGTTTATTATTATTATTATTGAAATAATGAAAATGTTGTAATAATGATTGAAGTTTCGAACACACAGCTATACGATTGTACAAAATACCATTGATTGTACATTTTGGATGAATTGTATTTTTATTAATATATATCAATATAAATTGATTTGTTTAAAAAAATTGGTACATTAACAATAACAAAAAAACAACAGTAACTGAAAATTCAAAGCAATGCCTAACAAATGAAATATTTAGGCATAAAACTGGAATAACAAAGATGTGAAAAGCCTGTGCATTGAAAGCTACATTTTTTGGTGAATGAAGTTTAAAAAGAGACATATAAATGGAGGTATATATCACTTTAACAATTTGGTGAATGAAGTTTAAAAAGAGACATATAAATGGAGGTATATATCACTTTAAGTTCAATTCTATCCAAGTCAATCTCGAGATTCAGTACTATCCCCAAAATCATCCAAGCACAACTTATGTAAAAATTGACAAGCTCCTTATAACTTAATGGAAATGCAGTTGACCTAGAATAAAAGAATCAACTCTGAAAAAGACCAAAGTTTTAGGATCTACAGTAAATAATTTTAACACGGACTATAGAACTATAGTAAGAGAGTGTGATATTTGCATTAAGAGAGATCAAAGATCAATGGAAAAGAATGGGCACTGCTGAAGAAATCCTTTATATTTATGGTTAAACAGTTTTTTAGAGATGCAAAAACAACTCATTGGAAAGGGGTAGTCTTTAAAAAAAAAAATGATACAGAAGACTTGGATATCCACGTTAAATAAAATGGACTTCTATCCCTACTTTTCACTATTTACAAAAATTAACAAAATATTAATGTTGATATTGGGCTAGGTCACACTTTCTTAGATAAAGCACAAAAAGCATGATCCATTAGAAACTGATAAGATGCAATTTATCAAAATTGAGATTATCAAGACCGTGTTAAGAAATGAGAAGGCAAAATATAAACTGGTTAAATATTTGCAAACCAAATGTCTGAAAAATGATTGCAACAAGACTATATAAAGAACTATCAAAACTATATAAGAAAAAACAACACCGAATTATAAAATAGGCAAAAGGGTTTAAACAGACACATCACCAAGGAAGATACACAACAAATAAGTACACCAAATATGATCAACCTTATTAGCTATTAGGTTTATTCAAATTAAAATCACAATATGAAATCTCTACACATCTACTACTAGGCCTAAATTGCAAAGACTAATCATATCAAAAATTTGGACAAAGGAGAACACTCTTGCATTGCTTGTGGGAATGTAAAATCATAATACCACTTTGGAAAACAATTGGCATTTTTTTGTGGGTCTTTCTGCAGTTTTTTAAACATACATTCCAAAACCCAGCCATTCCACTCTTAGGTACTTACCCAGTAGAAACGAAAGAACACGCTGTTACAGAGACTTCGCAATGAATATTCATAGCATCTTTATTTAAAATTGCTACAAAATTGAAAGGACAAATTGTCTAACAGGAATACACATAAACACATTGTAGTACACAGCAATGCATTAGATTTTTTCTCATAAATGAACTAAAACCAACTACACATACATATAAAATCAGTGTATCACAAAACAAATTATGCTGTATGAATTAAGCGAGAGGAAAGTGAGTTCATATATTATGATCCCATTTATAAAAAATTCTCCAAAACTCAAACTAATCCATAGTTACAAAAAAAAACATCGGTGATTTGCTGTGAACTGAAAATGTCAGGGATAGGCAGAAAGGAGGGATTAAAAAGGGCACAGGGACACTGTTGGGTATGATGTATATGTTCATTACCAAGATTGCAGGTACACACTCTAGGGAGTACACATGTCAAAACTTATCACATTGTACACTTTCCATTTGTGCAGTTTGTTGTACATCAATTATTGCTCATAATGTTGTCAAAAACTAAGAAGAAAACATACAGATTTTGACAGCATCAAATAGAAATCACATGCCAACAAATCAGCATGACACTTGTAAAGACTTATTATAAGTTTAGTATATATATTTAA
>JAQZBX010031330.1:0-26381 GCA_029593785.1 Cabassous unicinctus | reverse complement strand
ATGCCCTTTATTGCTCAAATGGGGCTCTTATTTATTTATTTTTCTTTTGTTTATTTTTCAGACTTCATAGCCTGTGACCCCAAATCTAGGGCCACACCCAGGGTTCCTGACCTGGCCTTGGGTGAGTCCCTTACCTGAACTTCACTTTCCTTATCTGTAAAATGGGATAACAATTCCAGCCTCACTTTAGCCCACCGGATTGTTTTTTTCCTCAGAACTTAGAACAGGGCTCAATAAATATATCCTGAATTATTTAATGACTATTAGAATGCAGTGCAGCAATTAATAATAATATAGAAAAATTTATTTATTGGTCTGCAAAGTAAATTAGTTTATTTTTGCAGAGTGGACATTTTTACAAAATTATGTAGATTCAACTTTTGTAAAGTAAAAAATATTTTTTCTCTATCTATCTACCTATCTATCTATAAAGATACATTTGGATGGACCTGTAACTGTATAGGTATTTTAAAAGCAAAAATATCATAAATACACTGTATATTTAAATAATTACTTTAAGCTCTGTTTTGTTGTTTTTACTGTTGTAGATTGTGAAGAACCTCCTCCAAGAAAAGATACAGAAATTCTGACAGGTTCCTGGACTGAACATTCATATCCAGAGGGTAAACTGGCAACATATAAATGCCGCCCTGGATATAGAACTCTGGGAAGCATTACAATGATATGCAGGAAAGGAAAATGGCTTTCTACGAATCCATCAAGAACATGTCATAGTAAGTACAGCATATATTTGTGACATTTATGAAACCTCTTAGTTGTTAAACTTACGAAAACTGAGTTTGATATTGCAGCAATATTGGTTGAATTATAGCAGTATTTTCAGTCATTTAAATACAAAACAATACACTATCATTAAAATTAAATAAGGGTTGTAATCATCCATAATTCAAAAAACAAGGATAGAGTTAATTATAAAATAATAATTTTGCCATTTTCACTTTTCCATATCTTCAGTGCTATTTTCTAATATAATATAAAGTATCCTTATCTCAAAACTCCTACATAAAATGTGTTCCTTGTATTGTATACTAATTCAATATCACTATTTTTTTCATTTTAGAGAAACCCTGCGGACATCCTGGAGATACTTCCTTTGGTTCTTTTCAGCTCACAGTAGGAGATGAGTTTGAATATGGTGCAAAGGTTGTTTATAAATGCGATGAAGGGTATGTAGTCAATTAAGAAGGAGGTTTATTATTGAGGCAGTAAAATGAACTGTACTAATTTATATTTTTAAGGATCCCACATTTTTCTATGAGCATTTTATAAGAAAGACACAGTAGCATGAAAAATTAAACTAAAATGGAAATGATTATATTGGATATCATATTATATCATTAACATTGAAAAATTATACTGAATTTTAATTACTCTGATATATTGTACTTGTAGGAGGATGGGAAAACAGTATTTACATAAATAAATGTTCAGCCCCAACAAATCTTCACTATATTTTACCATATGCAGAATATTATGGAGTTCAGTATGTTAGGAACAATGGGAATTATAACAAAATTATATTATATTGAAACTATTTTGTGAAAACATAAAATTTAGGAGAAGCATGAATTTCACACAGAAATAATAATAATTACTGTTACCTCACGTTCCATAGCCTGCAAATTATTCTTATAGCCTGGACCAAAATGCAACTCTTCAGAATCATTGACGCTATGCTCTCTAATCAGGTTTTCATGGCTAATCTCAACACTGTTACCTTCTCAGTCGTCTTTCTCCCTTATTTCAGGTCAGGCCAACAATTATTTTGAAGAAACTTTCACACGTGGAAAAACCAGGATCACTACAATTTTATACTACATAAATATTAATAGAATCAGGAGATTAAAATGGAATCTTATTCTTCCCTCCTTTATTAAGGCAATAAAATGTTTTGTTTTAAAGGTCAGGCTTTGGAGTAAGCCTACATTTCAAAACCCCTCTACCCAGTAACTGCATTTAAAAAATATTAATTCATTCCCATTCCCTCACTTATAAAAGCAGAAGCATATGATGTGCATCATAGGGTTATTCATAGAAATATAAAAGGCACACTTGAAGCCCTTACAAGAGTTCCTGGGGATATTATAGATAATAAGTAATAGTTCTTAGGATTTTAGTCTCTTCTGGATCACTAAATGAAGAAGCTATTTCAAACACATTTCCCAGACCAACCCTCAATCATACCGCTAGTCGTCTTATACATAACCAAATAGATTAAGACTCTCTTGGCCTGAATGTTCCATGTTCTTCTGCTCTTCACCTCTAAAATGTTCTTCTCAATCCAGGCTAGTCTGGTCCCTTTAGGTTCTACTTTTGACCTAGCAAAGAGAATCAAAATGCATAGACTTCTACTCAACTTCCTAAAGATCAGTTATTCATAATATTCATAATTTGGTGAAGAAATTAGTGTATACTTGCCTCTTACTCTGGATCTGCTTAACTCCTCCTTGCCTCCTTCATCTTGTGTACATTATGAGTAAGCCCTGCTATAGCTCTTTCATGACAGTGTACATCCCTCAGCTCGGGCTTCCAGCAGGGGCAGATTTGATTTCTACCAGTCAACCTATTCTTTTTGTCCCTTTGTTCCCATACGCCTTTTCTCTACTGAATACTGTTTTGCTGAATACAAGCTACTTATCAGGATATTTGATTTGGATATTCAATTTCATTATCTTATGGGCAGGCAGTTTTTTTTTTTAATACTTAAAAAAATTTTTTTAAAAGATACTTAGATTACATAAATGTTACATAAAAAATATAGGGGATTCCCATATGTCCTGTCCCCTACCCCTCTCACACTTTCCTACATTAACGACATCCTTCATTAGTGTGGTACATTTGTTACAATTGATGAACACATTTTGGAGCATTGCCACTAAGCATGGATTATAGTTTACATTGTAGTTTACACTCGCTCCACACAATTTTGTTAGTTATGACAATATATATAATGGCCTGTATCTGTCATTGCAGTGTCATTCAGGACAATTCCCAAGTCCTAAAAATGCCCCCATATTACATCTATTTTTCCTTCTCACATCCCTCACAACCTCCAGTGGCCACTGCCTCCGCATCAGTGATAATATTCTTCCATTGTTGGAATCACAATAAGTCTCTAGTAGAATAACAGTCTACTCTAGTCCATCATTCATTCCCCAGTCCTGAGAATTCTGGGATGGTGATGCCCACTTCACCTCTAATTGAGAGAAAGCTTAGATCCCCTGGGGCAGATGGATGGGACTATCTTGCTTGCGGTTGCAGACACTGCTTCTGTTCTTTGGGATGGTAGTTTTCCATCATCTTGTTAGTTGTCTTGGGTGAGTCCAGTGAACTGGAGAGTAGGTGTTGCAATTCTGTTGAGATTCAGGGCCCAACTGGCACATGGACAGCCCAAAGATTTAAGTCTCTTGAACATATACCTATCAATTCTAATCTGACTATAGATTCAAATAGAAGGGACAGAAGAACCATGTGTAGGGAAACCACAACTGAGTCCAACTCTGTCACACAGGAAAGCATAAATTCCAAAGTAGGGCCCACTGGCAGGGTACCAAACTCCTGAGCTGTCCACCCTGCCTATAGTGTCTGGATGTCTCCAGAGCACTCAGGACCCCCACTATTTGAGGCAATATTTACTTTGGCAGTCAATGAGACCTTGATGAGACATGCATAAGTGTAACCTCTGGAATGAACTCTTAACTCACTTTGAACTCTCTTAGCTATATAAACTCATTTGCCTTTACCCTTTCACCCTATTTGGTCAAGGTCTTTTTACAGCTGCATTGCTAGTTGTCACCAGGGAGGCTTATCCCTGGAAGTTATGTCTCATGCTGCGGGGAAGCTAATGCATTTATATGCTGAGTTTGGCTTAGAGAGAGGCTACATTTGAGCAAAAAAGAGACTCTCAGGAGGTAAATCTTAGGTACCCTATAATACTAGGCTAAGTTTCAATTTCAAAAGTAAAAGTTTGTAAGTACAGTCATCAATATCAAGGGCCCATCAGTGGATCATGCTCCTTCATCAGTCACTGCCCCTGCACTTGGGAGACTGTTAATGCTCCTGTAGAGAATGTGGCAGAGCTCCTCAGGATGTAAATTAGATATTTTTTCCATTATTGTGTGACTCTCCATCTACTGTGACAATTGGGCAGGCAGTTTTAAGCAGACACTCCATAAAAAGATTTCCCGGTATTTTGCCTGACTGGGGATGCAGAGATGTGAGCCATTACTTTTTCCCCAACCACCAACATATAGACAAATTCTTCTTTAACTCTGTCTCCCTTCCCCTCATGTATATGGGTCATGGGAAACTCCATGTAGAATTTTACAGAATTGCTGAAGGAACTTTGGGGAATGGATGGGTGTCTGGTATGGAAAGAGAATTTTAAATGGAAAATCTGCTTTCTCTATTAGAAGAAGGTACATCCTGCCCAATAGAGGAACCAGAGAATAGCTTAATGATCTATGATTTTGCTTCCACTGTGTGACAGATGTTTAGGGTACATGCTTAATACAAGTTCCATGACTACAATTTAATCTGTTGAAATGATTTCTTCCTTTAGAGAATTAGGAACAAATCTACAAAAAGAAAAGGAAGACAGAAACATGTTTTGAGGGATATCATTTGCTTTACTTGTGAAATGGAGATAAAAAAAATTTACTCTTGAAGAAAAAAGACACCTTTATCAATGTACTATTATTTATAAATTGATTTAAAAAAAAACAAACCCTTTTCAAATATTGCCTCTCTAATGATGACTGGTCTGATTGTCTTCCCATTATTTTTTGGTTGGGGTTGGAAAATTAATAAAATTTTGTTTTTATTCCAGGCATCCATAGTAACTAAATCTTGATCTCTAATAAACAGAAATATGTTTTTCTTTTATCTAAAATATCCAGTCCTGATTGCACATTTTGAAACTGCTCAAGTAGAGCATTTTAGTTTTGAAGGCCAGGCCTGATGACTTATTATAATTGGAAAAATTTTTTATTGAATGGATTTTCTAAACTTACTGGATTCATTGACCACATTCTGGGAAGGATGTCTAGAATGGAGAAGAAGAGATGGAAACATGTGCTGAAAATATTCATACACTAAGAACTTTGGCTGGTATTATCCTTGATTATATAGAGGGCCCAAAGTATAAGGTTCAGAAAATGTTACAATGATGGATTGCAAGAAGCAGAGATATGGAATAAAAGTGAAGGAGAAGGGGGCATGTGTTTGGTTATTGTTTACTATCATCTTTTTAGTTTTTGTTTTTGGTGATAGTTCATGAAACTTTTTATTTAAGTGTAACTAATTAAGTAGCTCAATGAAAAACTAAAAGAGTTCTCTGTGTAAAACAATAATGACATTGTGTCTTGAATGGAGGATTATAATTACTCTGAGTTGATGCATCTAAATGCTGAAGGCCTCTTTTTTTTTTTTTAAAGAATTTTTTAATTTTTTAAAAAGATACTTAGATTACATAAATGTTACATAAAAAATATAGGGATTCCCATATGCCTCACCTACCATACCTCCCACACCCTCCCACATAAACATCCTTCATTAGTGTGGCACATTTATTGCAATTGATAAACGCATCCTGGCGCTTTGCCATTAAGCATGGACCATAGTTCACATTGTAGACCACACTCTCTCCCACACAGTTCTACATGTGATATGATGATACAAAATGGCCTATATCTGTCGTTGCAATGTCACTCAGGACAATTCCCATGTCCTGAAGAGGCCCCTGTATTACAACTGTTTTTCCCTCTCCCTGCCCCCAGAGCCTCCAGTGGCCACTGGCTCCACATCAATGTTATAATTTCTTCCATTGCTTGAATCATAATATGTCTATAGTAGAATACCAGTAAGCCCACTCTAGTCCATAGCTCTTCCCCCCATACTGAGGATTCTGGGATGGTGATGTCCTGCCTGCAGCTGCAGACTCTCTCCATTCCCTGAGATGGCTGTTGTCCATCATCATTTCCCTGCCAGTTGTCCTGGGTGAGTCCAATGAGCTGTAGAGTAGGAGTTGCTGCTCCACTGAGGTTCCGGGCCCAGCTGGTACATGGACAGCCCAAAGTCTATGGACATACACCTACAAACTCCAGCACCAAGTATAGGTTTGAGTAGAAGGGACAGATGAGCCATGTGCAGGGAAGACATGGTTGAGTCCAACTCTGTCATTCTCAGGAGCACAGACTCCAAAGTAGGGCCCACTGGCAAGGCACCAAACTCCGGGGTTATCTGCTGAGGGTCTTTCTTAAGATGATGAAAGAGAGAGAAAAAGAGAGAGAGACAAGAGGAAGGAGAAAGACAGAGAGAGAGAGACAGGGAGAGAGAGGAAGGAAGGGGGAAATGAAGAGAGAAATAGAAATTTAACAAAAGAAGGCAGGAAGGAAGGGAAGGAAAGAAGAAAAACAAAAATGTACATACTGTTAATTTTTCCATAAATGGAGTTTCTAGACATTCCGTATGGTAATAAAATGAAAACTACATATAAACACACATAATTTCACCACTCTATTACTTTTGGCTTTTCAGGTATCAACTGTTAGGGGATGATTACCGTGAATGTGATGTAGATGGATGGACCAATGATGTTCCTTTATGTGAAGGTAAAAGTGAAATTGTTTTTCCAGTATATTAAAATACCTAGAATATCTAAGAATTTTTTCAAAACATCTTACATTAAAATATCATTAAAGTCTATAATTAAATTATTTCTTGTTCAACTTATTTTATGGTTTCTAGTATAGTGCAGAGTTTTGTGTTTTCGTATCCATACACGAATCCAGCTTGGTCTGGTCTAACATTCAAATTATTAGAGATTAAGGAATCCAAAATATATTTTTCTTTCCTTCTGGATCATACACACAGAGACCACTAAATGGAGAACAGGATTTCATCTTGATTAAAGAACAGACATTCATCCAATAATTACCCAAATGCAGGAGTCTCTGGTAACAGCTGAAATAGAGAACAAGATTTTGACATCTTCCTCACCTTTCTCGCCAAGGGTAGTTTTACTGTGTTCTTGGCCTTTTTTAAGATATGAAAAGCAACTGTGAAAAGGAGAAAATGTAGATCCTGTTTCCAAGTTTTGAGCTAGTAATCTCAGTTTCTATTTATCATGGAAGTAAGAGACCAATCAAATCAGACATTGTCTAGTCCCAAGGTGAGGAGAAAGTGGAGAGAGAGAGAGAAGGAGAGGGAGAGAGGAAATGTGACCAATGTGATCACTCAAACAATGCTGTCACCAAAAGAAAAGAATGGAAGAACTTTCATGGATGGCAATGAGAGGAAAGGGATATATGCTTCACTTACAGATGTTCTAGGGAACGTCTACACTGGAATCATCTGTGGTGATTGTTAAAAACTGAAATTTTTTGTTATAAAAACAGACCTCCTGACCCAGAATCTAGAAAGAGTTTGGAGGGGGCAGGGGTGCAGAGTTGGATATAATCCTAGAATTTCCATTTTAGCAAACATGAATTATTCTATGCTAAAATAAAGTTTAAATGTGCTAGCCATACAGAAATTGGAAAATATTAACTAAAATCAAAGTTAGGACCCAGATGACTTCAAAAAGTCATGTGAGAGAGAAGAAAAATTAAGGACTATTTCTCTTTTGAATTAACTATAGTCATAAAAATTACAATTATTTCTTTTAGGAATACAGTGGTATATTGCTCCAGGACACAAACTGTAATTTTGTATTTAATTATGCCATGCCTTATCTTTTTCATTTGCTATACTTAAGAGACACTTGTTTGTTGTCACAAAAATACAAACTGGGGTTCAAAGTAGTACTTTTCTTTGTCCATTCCCATACAAAGAGTCAGAAGATAAACATACTATTGTTTTGTTACTTAGCAACATTATTTCTCTCCTGCAAACAGGTTTATAAAATGCTTCTAAAACAAATATTTAAGTAATTTCCCCTAATCTTATCTTCCTGATAATTTTATGTATGTTTATATACACATACATATGCACGTTTTTCATAGTAAAGTTTTCAAATTCTGTTAGAAAAAGTTATTTTTTTTTTTCCAGTTGTTAAGTGTTACCCAGTAACAGAACCAGAGAATGGGAAACTTATCAGTTCATTGGAACCTGACAAGGAATATTCTTTTGGACATGTAATACAGTTTCAGTGTAATCCAGGCTTCGTGGTAAGAGGGCCTAAAGAAATACATTGTACAGCAAATGGTATTTGGAGTGAAGAAAAACCAAAATGTGTGGGTAAGTTACATTTATTTTTCATTAGATTTTTAAAAATTATTTTAGTTTTTCTTAAGAACACATGTGTTTCAGTATATTATCCATTCTAAAGAATAAAAATAATACTAATAATAGTTAATATTATTAGAGTACTTACTATTTCCCTATAATCTATCTAAACTCTTTACGTGCATCATCTCATTTTACATTCAAAGCAATTCTATGATTTATGTACTGTCATCATCTCTATTTTATATTTGAAGAAAGTGAGGTCCAAAAAAGTTAAATTACATGCCCTAGGTACCAAAGCTTAAATGGTAGAGATAAAATTCAAATTTGTTATCTGACAACAAATTCCTAACTCTTAATCATAATTACATTGTGGTTGGCTTTTATATGCTGAAGTAAAATGCTAAGCATTTAGGCTGCAAGGTGTAATATTGTAATATTGGTTTCCAAAAGAGATTTTTAAAAAATTTTTTTAAAGCATGATATTTATTGACTATTTCCACGAATGCATCACGATGACATTCTGTTTTTAATAACTCTTCTAAGAAGTGGCCTTGCTTTATATTTTCACTGTGAATTTATTATAATAAATACTTGCTAAACTGAATTGAATCCACTAAATAAAGGTTTGCTTTGAAAAGATAAATCTGTAGTAAACTGTAAGCTAAGATTTTTTTTAGTTATAATATTGTTGAATTTTGCATTGTGACCAATCTGATGATTTAGGCTTTTGTAATGAAACATTGTAATCAGATTGTTTAATTTAAAATTATACTTCATTTTACTGATACTTTGGAAGAAATATATGCCATATTTATTTTTTAGCATCATCCAAAAACTTAAATTCTTTATACTTCCTTGGTCTAATCTTCCCACAGTGAGAGGCAAGCATCTTCTTAAGAACCCTTTCAATGAAACTCATTATTATTGATAATGATAAACTAATATTTATATTCTGCAGAGGAAATACAGTATGCTCTAGATGCACATGGAAAGGGCTTGAATTCTTACACGTAGAAGTCTCTCTGATTAGTGAAAACTTTCTGTAATGGTTGATGATGTGTTTCACAGGCTAAGATTTGCCTTGATGATAAGTCTTAAAAGAAAAATGGGAATTTTTCAGATTAAGGATGTGGAGGGGAAGAACATACCATAAGTGAATGCAATGAGGCTTCCATGAACCTGAAGCTCTGCAGATGCTTGTTCATTGTTCCCAGGGGCCCTAGTGTAGCAGGCAAGTAAGGGAGAGTCAGTGATAGGATGGACATAGGCAGGTATTCTGAGTTGCTAATACACCAAGCAGAAAAATTTGGCTTTTACTCACACTGGTATGAGAATCAATGAAAGCTTTTTTGGAGCAATGATTCAACATGATGAAAGGTTATTAAGTTGTATGAAGGAAATGGATTAGAAAGGTGGGAGACCAGGACCATGAAAATTAATTAATGTTGCCATAATCCCAGAAAAAAATGTTTGAAAGAAGATGGTGTCAAAGATCATGGCCAGTTTTTTTTTTTGTTGTTGTTTTGTTTTGTTTTGTTTTTTGATGGAAAAACTGGATGGATGGTAAAGTCATAAAAGAAGGTCACTTACTTTTCAGAGGTGTAATGACAATGATTTAAATTAATTTTTTGATGAAGTGTTCAGTCAATAATTACTTTGTTACAGATAAGTAGAAAATATATTATTTTACCACTCAGTGAAAATGCTTATCACAGTAAACCTATATCTATATGCAGTACAGAACATTACTGGTCATGATTTATTTTAGGAGGACTAACTGACCCCAAAACCAAATAAAAATTTGCGACATAATTTTAACCAAAATTTAACTTCCTTCAAAAATGAATGTTAAGTGTCACAGATAAATCATTTAACCAGCCTTCAAGTCAAAGCAGAACTTTTATTTTATTTGACTGACTCAATTACCTACTGGAAACAAAATTTTTGTTTTTATAAGAGTATGTCTTGGTCACAAACCTTCAATTCATTATTAACGTTTTGTAATTTGCTCACTGCTATTTAGGCATTTCCTGTGAATTACCACAAATTAAAAATGGAATTGCTATTGCTCGAAAGAGCGTTTATAAGGAGAATGAACGAGTTCAATATCAATGTAACAAGGGTTTTGAATACAGTGAAAAAGGAGATGCTGTATGTACTAAATTTGGATGGAGTCCAACTCCTTCATGTAAAGGTGATGTTATCTATTTTTTCTATCTTATTCGTTATATATTTTATCATTCATTTAATTCTTATAGCCCTTTTAAAAAAGCAGTTTATTTTTTCTCTGAAATGGAGTATTAATTTTTATAGGAGTCAACAGTTCATGAGTAAAGATAATATCTCAGAAGTATAAAGCATAGAATTTAATGTTTTCAAGATCCATTTTGAGAGCAATTGGTATGTCTCTCTCACTCTGAAGATAGAAAGAAACAGGACCAGAAAGTTTCAATAGCTAATTAAGTAGTTGGTTGATTGTCTAATAAACCTCAAGAGCAGAGCCAGGACTATAACAGGACTTCTAATTTGCAGACATATACAATTCTCAAATAATTATATTGTCTCTTCTAAAGCCTTTTTTAACTTTAAAAGAAAATTCTATTAATAACAGATGAGGAAACCCTCACAGGACAGTGAAATTAAATGAAAGTGGAGATTTTAATTAGCTATGGATCTAATATGAATCAACAATGATGCTGGTGCTTGAAAAAGAAAAAATCTAACTCTTAGGTTTCATAATGGAAGGATGTTATTCCGAGCCAAAGTGTTAATCTCAACCATGTTCTCTGCCTACCAAAAATTATATCCAGAATATTGTGTTCTACTTAGCATACAACATTTTAAAAGAGATAGTTTCAAATTATCATGGCCTAGAAGTGAGAATACAGTCAGTTGAAGGGATTAAGAAATACTATAAGAAGAATACCAAGAAAATACTGTCGTAGCATGGTAATGACTGAGATGTTTAAAACATCTACGAAAAGGACTGAGTTAGCATTTAATGTGGGCTGCTGCAGTGAGTGAAGCAAGTTACAGTGCTATCCTACATGGAATCAGAAGTTGAGTTACCTTCTAAAAGGGTCAGTTTTACAGATATCTCCATACTGTG
This sequence comes from Cabassous unicinctus, assembly GCA_029593785.1. NCBI lineage: Eukaryota > Metazoa > Chordata > Mammalia > Cingulata > Chlamyphoridae > Cabassous > Cabassous unicinctus. The sequence goes on along the minus strand of JAQZBX010031330.1, from coordinate 15,022 downwards.
AGGGGAAGAGGAGTTCACCCCTTAAGACCCTTTCTAAACTTTAAATCATATGTTTCATAATTACATGCATAAATCTTACTTCACTTATCCTCTTTTTACAAAAACTAGAGTTAATTTTTGAGTTGGTTTTATAATTTTAAAAAATTTTGGCTTGAGCCCACAAACAGCTCTGTGAAAATCATCTCCTCAAACCATTCAGTGACCTCCACTTTCAGACACTGTTAATAAAAATACTTTTAGAAAGAGGTTAATTAACACCTAACAATGATAACCCACATTAGTTCGCATCAGGCTGATAGTGTATGGAGACCCACTGTATTCCTTCGTGGTATTTCATAAAAAAAGGAAGGGAGTGAACCATGCCTCTAACATCAGCCTCCACCATATGTTTACTTTCAGAGTTTCTCTTAAATAATTAGATAGTTAATTTATCACTCAATCATTAAAATATAACTTATTAACCACTGATTTGAAACCAAGTCCCCTTTTTCTGTGTCGAGGATAAACTTGAGAATAAATCACCATTCTAGTTTTAAAGGAATTCATATATATATATATAACAAATAACATTTATGTAAACAAATGCACATATATGAATATGTATTTATATATCATTTTACAAATATTGGTATGTATTGTGAAAAATTTGATTTTTACCCACAATAAAAAAAAAATTAAAAAAAAAAAAAGGGAATTCAAAGAAAGACTTCAGACACTCAGAGTTTTACTTGGACATATGTCTCAGTGTAGCATGATTTCTTCATTGAAGTCATCTAATTATTCTAATTATTACTTTTTCTCATGAACAGCCATCCACTTAAAACTGTTGCTTAGTGCATATATGTTTTCACAATGGGAAATCTCTCTGTTATTCTTATTTCAAATGTCTAATGACTGTTTATATAGAATAGTTATACATATAAAATCTGCTAAGTAACAACCACTTTTGATACAAATCTATCTTTTTCCTATACAAAGTTGTTTTCCAATCAATTCAAATCACATAGTGATTACATTAGCTGAAGTTCAGAGTGTGTTTATATAGAAGAAAATATATGGCTCCACACATTTGGACAGTTTCAAATACCATTGTTTGAATAGAGATACACACCTTTGGTAGTGTTTTAATAGCATCATTTATTTTAAGGGAGACCATCAGGGTAGGGAATTATGTTTTGTCAAGGGGTAGAAATTGAATCATATTTCCCACAAGACTTTTATTCAAATCCTAATTCTAGTCCTCTGGGTGTGGGCTCATATGTAAATAAGATCTTCAAAGATCTTGTTAAGATGAGGCCAAATTGAATTAAGGGTGGCACTTAAACCAGTATAACTGAAATCCTTATAAGCAGAGAAAATTCAGTTAGTTATTAGAAGCCGGAAAAGAAGCTAGAGATTGCCAGCTGTCAGAGACTGAGATGCATTTTCAAACCAAGAATGCCTAAGATTGCCAGCAAGCTGCCACCAGAACACTACAGATTTTGGAGAGATCATGGGTGCTGATACATTGATTTTGGACTTCTAGCATTGCAAATTGTGAGACAATAAATTTCTGTTGTTTAAGCCAACTAGTTTGTAGTAATTGATGTAGCAGCCCTGGAAGACTAAGACAAAAAGGATTTACATCCAGTGCTTGAGAGTCATCAACAGAAGTCATTCTACTCTTCATTAATTTAGCACACTTTTCTTAGTATAATTTTATCAGTTTCTATGTTAAGCTCTTGATATTTATATCTCATAACTTTAGACTTCAAAGGCTTGTTTCAAGTTTGGCTAATCCATGAAGTAGAATCTAAGTAAACTATACAACTGGATTGAAATGGGTATATGTAAAACAATAGAGACAGAAGAATGAAATGAGAAAAAAAGTTTTAAAAATACAGATGAACACATTCAAGGCCATTTTAGGGTAGTGGCAATTCTTAACATAAAACACTGAAGATATCATTTATTTAAAACCTGTGTTTAGGCATCCACACATTATTTTAGTAAAATTATTTTGAATATAAAGATAATATCCTATTAGCAATAGAGACTTCTTAATCACATATTATTCTGGCAGGATGGAGTACGAATTTAAGACTTAAAAGACTATTGCAGGGAAGCGGATGTGGCTCAAGTGATTGGGCTCCTGCTTACCTCATGGGAGGTCCATGGTTTGGTTCCCAGTTCCTCCTAAAGAAGACAGCGAGCTGGTACGATGGGCAGGCATGACAAGCTGACACAAGATGATGCAATAAGAGACACAAGAAGAAAAAAGTAATGAGAGACACATAAAGCAGGGAATGGAGGTGGCTTAAATGATTAGGTGCCTCCCTCCCACATTGGAGGTCCTGGGTTCAGATCCCGGTGCTTTCTAAAGAAACAAAGAAGATGAACAAACACAGCAATTGAAAATAGCAAAGGGGTGGGGAGAGATAAATAAATAAAATAAATGTTAAAAAAAAAAAAAAGGCTATTGCAGTGCCTCTAAGGCCTGAACATACACAGTAGCAGCCTTGTATGGAGAGGAGGAGATATATAAGTGATAATTAAGACTCTAAAGAATATGATTTCTGACTGAATGTTAGATTGATGATGAAGAAAGCATGTGGGAAAAATTTCTAAGCTTCTGTCATGGAATTCTGTTTTCTTTTTTTTAAGATTTATTTATTTATTTATTTATCCCCCCCCCATTGTTTTTTGTTTTTTGTTTGGTTGTTTTTTTTGTGCTCACTGTCTGCTCTCTGTGTCCGTTTGCAGTGTATTCTTCTGTGTCTTTTTTGTCTTCTCTTTAGGCAGCACCGGAAACTGATCCTAAGACCTTCTGGAGTGGGAAAGAGGTGCTCAATCTCTTGTGCCACCTCAGGTCCCTGGTCTGCTGTGTCTCTTATTGTCTCTCCTCTGTGTCTGTTTTTGTTGCTTCATCTTGCTGTGCCAGCTCTCTGTGTGGGCCAGCTCTCCACTTGGGCCTGCTCGCCTTGCAGCTTGCCTTTACCAGGAGGCCCTGGGAATCGAATCCTGTACCTCCTATATGGTAGATGGGAGCCCAATCACTTGAACCACATCTGCTTCCCTGTCATGGAATTCTTGTGTCACAAACTAAAATGTTAAATACAGAAGGAAGGGCATATATTGAGAGAATTGATGGTGATTTTAGACTGATAGATAGAAAGTTGAATTTGCCTGTGAATTGTGCACATAAACCTGGCCAGTGTGAAGCTACAGTTAGACATTTGGATTTAGATCCCACAGAGGAAATATCAGCATAATATATTTATGAGCTCTTTATCATTTATAAGAATACAAAGAGAGAAAGAACAAAATCAAGGACAAATATCACGTAAAACCAACCTGTAAAAGTCAAGTATTCATTTATATAATATATAGAGTCTTCAGGGAGGATGTCCTTGAGGTGGTAACTGATGGTGATAAGGATCAATGTGAAAATCTGGGATAGAATCATTTGAGACAAGGAACAGGAAGTGCAAATGATAAAAATAAGCTTGGCATGTCTGAAGACAGAAAGAAGCTCAGTGTGGTGTTAGAATAGTGAGAAAGAGAGAAAGTGATAAGAGATGAGATCTGTAAAGTAGGCAGGGCCTAAAGATTGAGTAGAGCAGGAGGAGCCAAGAACAAAAATTAAACTAAACTAAATTAAATTAAATTAAAGTAAAAAGTAATGTTTAGACAAGGACGAGGAACCAGAGAACATAAGGAAATAAAGCATCAGAGAACTTCAAGAAGTCAGTGGTCAGCAGTGTCATATATTACAGTGACTTTCTGTTCAGTTCAACAAATAATTAAGGAGCCCATAATACATACCAGCCACTATAATGTGTGAAATATAAAGAGTTTTGGGATTTGGAAATTGGAGGACATTGGTAACTTTTGTAAGATCAGTACCAGCTCAATGGATTTGTTTGAAGCCAGATACCAGTGGATTAAGAATAAATGGGAGGTGGGAAAATGGAGATAGCAATTGTAAAATGGTATTTTGAGGATCTTGATTGTGAAGGGAAGGAATAATGTAGCACATTAGCTGAACTGTGTCAAAGGGTTGAGGGAAGGATATTAAAATTGGAAAAACTTGCATATCCGTTTAAGAAAGAGTGGTTGATAACATGAGAAAGGGGGAAAGGAATAAACAATGGAAAAATGGAAGGTCTAAAAGTGAGACCCTAGCCTGAATTTAAAAGAAACACCTTATCATCTAAGACTGAAGGAAAAGCATAAGCCTCGAATATATGTAGATATTCCTTAGAAGTATTGTTGGAAAGAAATAAAGAGAAATCACAATTGGTAATCTCTATTGTTTTCTGTGAATGCAAGTATTTAATCTTTTGATGAAAGAGCAATTGGGGCAGATGGCTAGAGGAAAGTGAGGAGATATTGGAGCCAATTTGGGAAATGGATGAGGAAGTAAATTAGGGGCATATAAATGGATTTCAGGCAATGTGAATGTACACCACAGGTTTTTTATTACAAAATACTATATGGCACCAATATGGGTGGTTATGTGACTTTTCTACAAAAATATTTAAAAAGCATTGCATTTTTTAAACTTTATTGTAGTAATGCACATACAACTCAAAAATTTCCCATTTTAGCTACTTTCAAGCGTACAAACTGTATAGCTCTCAAGTTAAATCAAGGCTATTCCCTTTTATTGATTTGTAAAGTTTAGATGAAGCACAGCCATGCCTATTTGTTTTCATGTTCTCTATGGCTGTATTCACACTACAAAATCCGAATTGAGTAGTTGTATCACAGATCTTCTATTTTGCCCTGTACAGAAAAGCTTTTCCAAACTTTGGACTAGGTTATGGACATACAGTAAGAAAAATGTTTCCCCAAATCTCAGTAGCCTAATAAACCAAAGTTTATTTCTTGTTCATGCTTCATTTCCAATGTAGGTCAAAAGGGAACTCTGATCAGGAAATTAATTCTAAGATTCTAATTCTAAGACATCACCTATCCATGTGTTTCCTTAATATCCCTGCTGCTGTGGAGAAGAGCACAAAGAAGTTCACACAGTAGCTTTAAAATTTCTTCGCTAAAGTGACACATATTACTCCCACATTCTTTTCATTGGCCTATGTAAATCATATGGCCACGCCTACTTCAAAGAGGCAGGGATGTGCAATTTTACCATCTGTCTGGAAGGAAAAGGAACAGAATATGTTTAAGCAGCCCTTTTGACAGCTACAGAAGACAAGGAAGTCGAAGATAGTGGAAGGAATACTTGAAGTCATATATCATGAGGTGATTGCCAGATATAGAATATCATGATGTGTGGATAGCATTGGAAAAAGAGTTATCAAGAGTCCAGAGTGTATAAATATATCAGATAACAAATATGGTGGAGAGCATTATAAGTGATAAACCAGGAAGGATATGAGGATGCCTGATTTGTGTGTGTGTGTAAAAAATTACCTATAATTGCATTATCTTGCAATATAACTACTGTTAACATATTGACATATTTCTTTCCAATTTCATTTTTGATGTAGTAGAGCTATATATATATTCACCTAATATATATTTTAATAGATGGGATGATTAAAAAAAGTTTGACATTTTGTCTAGTAAACTTTATTAGACAGATTTACTGAACACTGGCATTAAAAAGAAAATAAGAGTCCTCAGTTTGGCAGCAAGTATACTAAAATTGGAACAATACAGAGAATAATAGGATGGTCCTTGAGGATGTACTGATATTTATGTCAGTATTTCCTGTGCTAAGGACAAATAAATAACATGCACTTTTTAATTTTCATGTACTTGATTATTTTAAATGGGCAGTGATATCTTCATTATCCATACATCCTATTTCTTTTCAGAAGTAACATGTGATCCTCCTCATATTGCCAATGGCTTCTACATACCTCAAAGAGCTAAACACAGAAGTGAAGATAAAATCACCTATAATTGTAAAGAAGGATTTTATCCTTCATCCCAGGGAAATACAGCAAAATGTACTCTTAGTGGCTGGGTACCTGCTCCAAGATGTAGTTGTAAGTTCCATTTACGCATTTACCTATTTTTTAATTCTGAAATAACTTTCCTTTAAATGCAAAAGTATGTTTATTATTGTGTATGTAAAATAGAGCCTTTGTAGCCATTCTCTACTTTTCAAAGTAGGCAATTCTAAGTAGGCTCAAAAACAACTTTTATAAACTAAACACTCTTAAATCGTTTTGATACTCAAATATATACATATGTGTGTGTATGAATATATACTACTCTAAATGATACAATTCTCCAAATATCTGAATTAAACGATTGGGTAAGAATAGTACCACCTAACACCTAGCATATTAATTGTTTATTGCTATGTAGCAAATTTTTCCCAGAACAAAATGGCTTAAAACAACAAACCTTTATGATCTCACAGTTTCTATGGATCAGGCATCAGAGAGTGATTTAGCTGGGTGTCCAGAGTCAAGCTCTCATCTTATTGCTCAGTCAGAATGTTGGCCAAGGCTGAAGTCATCTATTGGCTTGACTGGCCATGACTTTGTTTTCTGCCCTGCCCTATTACTCATTGCTATCATGAAATGGTTTAATGGGTTAGGGGGAAAGCAGAACAAATTCACAATTGTAATGATGCAAGGATTGATAGTGAATCTGCAATAGAAAGATTCGTGCATCAGGAGAATACTATGTAATTGGTTATTCCAATTAGATGAAAATTAACAGTGGTATTGATAAGATCCTGGGCTTGGATCAAAGGAATCAACTGTGCTAGTACAGACTAATTAGCAACAGCTATAAATTAATCAATATTTTAATCAATTTGTAGACTGGTTTTAGTCAATAATGTGATGGAACCACCATGACTTCTAATGAAAACACAACCTGCATTGGTAGAAGTGTAGGAGAGGAAAGAAGGCTGTTCTTGGTCCTACAGATCTCAATGCTAATAGATAACAGTTGTACCATTATAGTCACTTCAGGGAACCACCTTATAAAAGAGATAAAGGTAGATTCATATGCTCACATGAGAGAATAGTGAAGAAGCACAGGTCTATGATAAAAATGATGTCTCATTATGTCTCTGGTGGGAAAAAAACCTAGCAGATCACATAAAAGAAATGAGATGAAGACGAGCATTTTAGTCTTCAACATACTGTAAGCTAAAAAAAAAAAAAAGCATGAAAAATCTATCAACTATGAAAGAAATGGACTGTAGACCAAGATTCTATCACTAGAGAAGATACTTACAAATCGTGGCTAAAGAAAGACACTTAGAGTAAACAGGGATTCAAAATGTATCATCTATATAACACATTGGAAGAAATTATATGAGAAAATTTGTAAGGAAACAAAAAAGAAAGTAGATCAGTGAACACAAGATAGGAAGATGAAGATGATAAGGAATTGATGCTAGGCATGGGAGAGGGTGTGTTGGTTTTTTTTTTAACTTGTTACTTGAGGTTTTTTGGAATAGGAAAATCATATTTCATAGTAAAATACTAATACTAGTCAGAATTAAAAATAATAAGCTATTTCTAAACATCCCAAGAAAACTGCAAAATTTCTGAAGAAATAACCTATAAACCTGTCGATATACAATATAACACCTAAATATACCAAGTCAAAACTATTCCCGATACTTTAATAAAGTAAAATTACATTGTACCTCATTTAAATAGTAAATATTGTTTAGGACACACTAAAAAGCATTTCATTCTCCAACTAAAATTGGAAGTAAATATTCAGTTTACCATAATCATAATTATTTAGTTATTAAGAAATATTCTTAGTCCACTTTTCCTAGTTAAAAAATTAGTAAAGGAAAACTTGCCTGGATGAATGTGTGTGAGATATAAATAAGAATTGTTTTCTCTGTGATGTAACCAAGGGAAAAATTTTTGTGTTTCTCTATATTTCCTAAATTGTCTCCAAAATGATAAAAATTAACTAATGAATGTTATTAAACACACACATACACTATATCTCCCAAATCTGAGTTGATCTTGAAAGAAAAGGAATCCCTCTGAGTTCTGGTGAGGATGAAAAAGAAAGAAGAGAGAAGTCAGGGTATCTGAGGGGTAAAATCTGTGCCTGCATCCCTTAACCAGGATGCCGATTTATCACCCAGGACAAGGGATATATGTACTGAAGGAAAATACATTAAGTAGGTCTGAGCAGTTTTCTTCTTGGAGAGTCTTCATGCAGGTTTATGCCTCATGTGACCCAGATGATATAATTTCATTTTCATTAGCAATGATCTCCTCAAATACATCAGTGATTTGAACTCTCTAAGTTGCCTTGCCCTGCAGTCAGTAAAGCAAAGAAAGCAATTATGGTAAAAAGAGACTATATTTCATTAATGAAAAAGTTAATATCCAATTTGAATGTTTATTACGATAAAATATTTATACTGTTCTGTATTTTTTTTATTCCAAGTGAAGCCTTGTGATTTTCCAAATATAAAACATGGATATCTACATGAAGAAGATTATTATAGACCATACTTTCCAGCACCTATAGGAAAATCTTACTATTACTACTGTAATCAAAATTTTGTGACTCCTACACAATATCGTGGTGGTTACATAAAATGCATGTATGGAGGGTGGTCACCAGCAGTACCATGCCGCAGTAAGTCAGTGTCTTTAAAATTATACATGTATACATCTTTCAGTAATAGTGAGAGAAGAGCATAAGGTGATTCCAATCGAGACTTGTCCAACAAACAGGCCGGGGAAAGAGTGATGCCAGCCCAAAGGACCAAAATAGATCTGTTTTTTTTTTTCGGTGCTGTTCATGATTTGCAAATGAGAAGTAAAGATGGGATTATTATAAGGGTATCTATAAGCTGCATTTTAACATATTTTAATTATAAAAGCCAAAGATAATAACAATGAGTATTGACTGTTCTTTTTTTTAAAACAAGCATTTGGTCAAAGCTGGAATTTTCCCTTTATATGTGAATCATTTGTGGATGCTTATGCATTCTCAATTAATCATTCTAAATGGGATTGTTTAATATTTTTTATTGGAGAAGCTGTATGTAGGTTTGCAAGAAAAATCATGCAGCATATACAAAGTTCCCATAAATATCCCTAACTCACAGTTTTCATATCATTAACACTTTACCTTAGTGTGATATTTTCGTTACAATTGATGAAAGAATGTTACTATTATTATACTATTATCCTCAGTCCATAGTTTCCATTAGGGATCACTGTTAGTATTGTATAGTCCTGTGATTTTGTTTAAAAAATAAAAAAATAGAACATACATACAACCTAAAATTTCCCCTTTATGTTTATTATTATTATGCATTTGCATAATTTATTATTTTGAGCAAAACCATTCTTGCTCTTTTTACACTTATCTTTTTTACGGTTTTTAGGACAATGCTACTTCTATTCTGTGGAAAATGGACATTCCCCACATAGAAGAAACAGCTATTTAGAAGGTGAATCTGTAAACGTTGTGTGCAACCCTGGCTATAGTCTTCCCAATGATGAGAGCAAAATTACATGTACAGAAAATGACTGGTCCCCTCCTCCCAAATGCATCTATGTCAGTAAGTAAACTGGTCTGAGATCTCAAGATGTTTATGATTTTATAAGACTCATATATATTTACTGTAGCAACATACATAGATTAACTTCTTATCTTGCCAATAGAACATACTTAGTTTTTCCATGTGTGTGAGTGTATACACAATTTTCTTGACAAATATAGGAAAATAAATACACCTATCCATAGGTTTTTGTCAAATAAACCATAAAAGAAATTTGAAAACAATATTTGTTGACTAAGTCATGAGAAATATTTATCCTAAAATCATTTAATCAGTCAACTCACAATGATTATAAATTGTAAATAGAAAATAAATCTAATGCTCACTAAAAATGCCATTCATATATTTAGGTAACATTTCCACATGTATTTTTTCAGTGATGTTATGAGTCTCTGGGTTTCTCAAAGATGTATAACTAGGAATGGATTTTCTGAAACACTGTGTATGTTCTACTTTACAAGGAGTTTCCCAACTGTTTTCCCTAATGGATGTACCAATATACATTCATAATAACAGTCAATTGTTGCTCTTCATCGTTGTTAATGATTAGTGATATCATATTTTAGTATTTATACTCTCAGTGGTTGTAAAATGTCAATTCAGTATACTTTAAATTTGAATTCCTTTTTATTAATTAGGCTAAGGATATACTAATATGATTTTTTTTTTTTAGATTTTTATTATTTATTTATATCCCCCACACACACACACTGTTTTTCCGCTTGCTGTCTGTTCTCTGTGTCCATTCGCTGTGTGCTCTCTGTGTCTGCTCGTCTTCTCTTTAGGAGGCACCGGGAACTGAACCTGGGACCTCCCATATGGGAGAGCAGTGCTCAATCACTTGAGCCACCTCAGCTCCGTGCTTTGTTGTGTCTCTCATTGTCTTTCCTCTTTGTGTCTTCTTGCTGTGTCATCTTGTTGCATCAGCTCGCTGTCTTGCTCGTTTTCTCCAGGAGTTACTGGGAACTGAACCTGGGACCTCCCATGTGGTAGGTGGGAGCTCAATTGCTTGAGCCACATCTGCTTCCCAGATTCAAGAACTTTTTTTTATTTTTAGTTTGTGCTGTTATTTTTTAAAAACAATTTATTGAAGTATATCATTCATACATGAACATACATAAACTATAAGTGTTCAGTAAACATTGTGAACTTACAAAACAAACATGCATAACATCATACAGGGCTCCCACATATCAACCCCCCACAAACACCCTGCATTGTTGTGAAATATTTGTTAACAAATCATGAAAGAGCATCATTAAAGTATTACTACTAACTATAGTCTGTATCTTCCTCCCCTATACATTTTTTTAAGTATTTATTTATTTACTTTTATCCATTTTTACCCCACCCCGCCATTTTTGCTGTTTCTGTGTCCATTCGCTTGGCAACTCTCTGCGTCCGTTTTCTGCCCTCTCTTCTCATCCTTCCCCTCCTGTCTTCACTGGGATTTGATCCTCAGAACCTCCGATGTGAAAGAGAGGTGTCCTACCACCTGCGCCACCTTAGTTCCTGGTTTTTCGGTGTGTCTCATCTTGGCTCACCCTTGTGTCACTCTCCTGTTAAGTCATCATCTTGCTGCATGGCTCGCAGAGCCTGGCAGCTCACACGTGCATGGGACCTGGTGGCCCACTCGTCTTCTATATTTTTCTTTTTTAAAATTTTACTGGGAGGTTCCGGGGATCAAACCCAGGTCCCTCCATATGAGAGACGGACACCCAACCACCCGAGCCACATCCGTTCCCCTGCTATATCTCTTAAGTTTGACCAAAGATACCCAAAGTTACAGTCTTTTCCCATACAGGATGGTCATATAATAAATCAGGTTTAGTTTATCATCAGCATCCTAAAAACCAGACCTAGGGAGAAAAACTAGGTCTGGGGAGACATGCATGGTTTCTAATATAGCGAATATTTAGCCTACCCTGATTATCACAAAGTCAGAACAGTAAGAATAGTCACACCTCATATGCTTTTTGATAATTACATTTTCTAATCTATGAAATGCATATTAATGGTTTTCTTAATTATATTTTTGTATGCTTTTATCTTGATTTATTAAAATATTTGTATTTTCTGATTATTAATTATCTTTCAATTACATTTATTGTGTTTTCTCCATTTTCATAGCTTCATTTTTTCTTTTCTTTAAGTTATTCTTAGTGTACACAGTGTATTCTTTTCCTACAATCAATGTTATCAACCTACATCATAATTAATGTTTATTGTGTCTTTTTCCAGGACATAGAGAGTATGCTATATTTTATTAGAAAAAGTTTTAATATTTTACCTTCCCTTTTCCTTATGCCTGGGAATTGTGCATGGTTTTAAAAACATGGAAAACACATTTCCCCAGTTATCTGTAGTTGCACCTGTGTCATATAAACATATATAATGACTATTAATCTGAGTTCCCTATTATGTGCCATAGTAAATAAATGTTTTACTAGTGTTACAGTCTCATGCTATCTTAATTACTTTATATATTTATAACTCTAGGCATCTAGTCAAGTCCTTTCACACTAATCTTTATCGTTCTTTGATTTTTTCCCTGGGCCTTTGGTCTTGTATATCTTAAATCATCTCAGCAAGTTCCTTCATAAACTCTGTTTAGATTTTTATTGGAATTACCTTAGTTCTCCAGATCAATTTATGGAGCGTAGATATCTTTATGATACTGAGCCTTCCTGTTATTGAATGTGATATATTTTGAAGTTATTTAAGTCTTTTTTAAATGTCTGCCAATTGTCTTCTATTTTGTATTTGTGCTTATGAGAAGATTTTAGCTGTAGTAAAGTATGTTTCTTGTATATCATATGTTTATTATTTACACTTTAAGAATATTCTTTTATCTTATATGATTTGAAATTTAAAAAATTAATATAATGTTGCTTAAAATTTGGAATGAATATTCATGTGATGGTCTTTGATGACTTCATTGATAGTTTTGCTTGTTTATCTTAATTATTTGTGTTTTTTTCTGTCTGAAATTTTCGTTATTTGCATTGATGAAACTTTACTGTTTTCTCATATTTTGCATAATTTTTCACTTTTCCTTTCCTATTCATGTAGATTGCTTTGGCATTTGTTTTTTAGTTACCCAATCATTTATAAATTTTTGATGCAATTATCTTATTGATAAGATAATTTAAATAAGATAATTTAAATCAACTTTATTGAGGTATCTTTACGTACAATAAAATCCACACTTGTTTAGTTTGCATGCCAGTGCCTTTAGAGAAATGCATATACCCACATAACCAAAAGCTAATCCAGTTAGAGGCAATTTTAATATCCCCCAAAAGTCATTTTGTGCTCCTCTCACTCAACTTCCTCCCACCAAATTGCACTACAACTTCTAATTGTACAGGTTCTCAAAGGGCTTTTATTCCATTGGTAAAACTCTAATCAGGAATAATGAGTTTCACAATTGGGTATGTATGATTTTGGTTTAAGTATAGGGTTTTGGAAGTTAGAGTCCACCTAGGCAAATTACATTTTCCATTTATAAATTCCCACAGGCTAGGGAAATTGTGCATCTTCTCTCAGTTCATTCCTTATGCTTCTGATGCCAAGATCCCAGGCCTTTGTTTTCAGGCTTCCTCTACTTCCATCTGACGGGTCATACATCTTTGCACTCTTGGGTCAGTATGAATGTGCTTTCTTATCTCTTTTCCCTATCATGTCAGTGAATTATCTCTTGACTTTTCAAAATGTATGTTTCTAAAGCTGTATTAGCTCTCCAGGCTGTTTATCATCTTTTCCATAACTCATAAAAGAATCTCCCTCATAAGATACTAATAAGGGTCAATAACTCAGTTTCCTCAATATGTATTTCTTTATTAATGGTCAATGTGGTTCAACCTCAGATTCTGGCCTGTGCCAATTTTGCCCAGATGCTTGTGGAGTGTTTTGGACAAGATTCAATAATTTACAAAACATGGTATTATCATTGACGGGTTATTGCATGAATATAGTTTGAGTATATATTTCAGAACCATAAATGTGTACCTCCCCATGGTGGTATCTAATGGGTTGTAGTTACTCTGAAATATACTTTGGTTTAAGTATGCCAAAGATCTTCCCAGAGCTGCCTTGGTTGAACATTGTGGCTATCAATCATAAATGTCTAAGTCCACCTTGATGCCCCAATATTGACAATGGGTATAATTTGACAAGTATTCTTTACCTTGAGTATTGCCCTTCATCCACAAATATATAGTCTAGGGCAGGGCCAGGCAGTAAATAAATTTTTATGTTAAAGGCCAGATAGTAAATATATATGGCTTTTTGGTTCATATACTTTCTGTTGCAAATACTCAACTCTGTTGTTGTAGCATGAGAGCAGTCAGAGACAATATGTAAATGAATGAGAGTGACTGTGTTCTAATAACACTTTATTTAACAAAACAGGAACTGAGTTGTATTTGCTCCACAGGCAGTTATTTGCCAAGGCTTGTTTTATTGGCATTGGGTACATATGGATATGTCAAGTCAGGTATGCCATGGGTAATTTGTGTCAAGCGTTTTTCACAGATAGTCATCTAGATTAATATGTTCTGAGCCTCTGTTGTTGAACAAAATATTTTGTATGCATATTATGGTTAACAGTTCCTACAAATTACCTCCCACAAGGGGGTCTCTCATACAAATAACTTAAAGAATTGCAATAAAAAAAGCAAAACAATATTAGTTATCTTCCAAGAGGTTATTCATAAGGTGTTGTTAGCATTATTGAATTGTATCACATAGATGATTCCAAATTGAATGTTCTTTAAATCTCTCAAAATCCATCCTAGGCCTTCAGTTTCAAACAAAGGGGAGGTATATGCAGACAAATGGCTTCATCTTTATGGACATTTGTAAATACACCAAAAAGATAATATTATTTTGGTTTCCACCTTCTGCAATGTAGCAAGGCAATAGTAACTTTTTTATTTTTACATTATGCAATAATTGGCTTGCTTTGGGTCAGCAATCTTTCCCTTCTTTTTCATTTATTATTCATATTCACCAAGATCCACTACCGACCCACAAACCAAGGGTAAAATACTCAGGTTCAGCAGGAGGATTGACCCACAGAAATGGCAGCAATATGGATGTGGCCAATGTTCCCCCCTTTGTTCATTTTCAATAATATAGAATAGGAGGAATAAAGAAAGTTTATAAGATTCACTCACCCATGGTGTAGGGAAAAGGTAGACACTGTTAATTCAAACTTAGGCAACTAAGAAGAAATACCAATCCATAATGCTCACAGGAATTTGGTCATGAGTGTTTACATGTATTATTTATAGTGTCAACTTTGCAATTGTTCCTTCCTCTATATTGGAAATTGCAATCCAGTGTCCAGATCTACAGAATCCATAGGAGTAAAAGAAAAATTTTCAGAAGTAGCAAAGAATTTTATTTAATTTCCTCTATTATATCTCATGCCTTTTCCCTATCTCCCACACAAAATCCCAACTATTTATCCAATGGTGTACTATCTGTAAATTC